>KK113694.1:1903-13581 GCA_000611955.2 Stegodyphus mimosarum | reverse complement strand
AAAAAAAAAAAAAAAAATGTAAAATTGTATAAAATAAAATTCTAGACTAACACATTGATAAAAGAAAGCAGAAAAAAATAAGTAAAAAATGAGTAAGAATAAGTTTTAATAATAAATAAGTATTTGATAAAAAATTACATTGCCAACAATAGTTGTAATAATATATCTATAATTTACTAACCAGGGTAATGTATTCTTAGTTATAAATACAGAATTCATAGTTTGCAAACCTTATCACGAATTGTTCTAGGACCAATATTTTAAGCAAAGCTTCATTAATGTATATTTTTATAATAATAGGTATAACCACGCAGTGCTTCTACAAAGTTTTAAGACTGAATTAATAATAATAATAATAATAATAAAATGATAATTCAGTCTTTTTGTTTGAATTTTTGAACAGGCTAATTTTATATTGAATTTCTATGAAATCTCAATAGAGAGAACCCAAACGTTATTTGAATATAAAAATAATCCAGCTATTATTATAAAAATTTAAAAAATAATTGCAAAAATTCAAATTTTATTTAAAATAGGTAAATTTATGGCAATTAGACGACGATATACTTACTGTCTAAGTTAAAATTGAAACACCAGCTTTTAGCAAAGTGTTTAAAATAATTGATGTATTATCTGGCCATTCCAAACCGGACCTTATATATACATGCACATATATATATATATATGCATGTGTGTGCGTGTGCAAAACTAAAACAAAATTCTATAGGCATCAGTTACGTGAAATCCATCTGGAGGTCAGACAATCTATGAACTAAGAAGAGAATTAATTCTGTACACAATTAAGAATAATAATTGAAAAAATAAATCCTAATACGTTCTAGGGGCATTATGCATATGGAATCCTCTTGGAGTCAAACATTCACATGAAAACATAGGATCAGAATTACGCCTATGCATAAGTTGGAATAACAATTGAAAAAGTAAGTCCTATAAAATTCTGGAAGCACTAGGTATGTGAAATTCTCGTCTAGTTAAACAGTCAAATAAAAATATAGGATCAGAAAATTATCTCTATACTTAACTGGGCACAATAATTGAAAGAATAAATCCTAAATCTTTGTAGAGATATCGTCACACAGTGTATGTGGATTCACCTTGGAGTCGCTGTACGAATGCACAGAACTAGAATTTTTTATACGCAGTCCAGGACATTTTCATATGAAAACAATCCAAATGTTCATAGGAATAAATTATTGCAGGTGCTTCTAATATCTACATACCATGTTAAATATAAATATCTAGATATGATGATGAGTTTTACAACTCGGTCCTTTTTGACTGAAACTCCTTTCTGTTTTGCCTTAAGTTATGGTATGGTAGAATTGTTAACAATAATTAAGTCTTTCATAAGCTCTTCTTCGTACAGTTGTTGCAAATTGCACCGTCACAATTTTAAGCTCTCAAGACATGCTGCCATCCGCTGTTAGTTGTTGAGCAGCCAGTCAGGTTATCATGCTTTCCTAATCGTTTCCTCACTTTGAGACCGCATGAGACTCCTAGAAAGAAAGATAATATATAAGTAAACGCTGCCTTTGTAAATCGAAATGAAACGTAAATAATTTTAAAATAAACCTCGTAAAACATGCTCTTAAAATATCTACAAGCACAATGGTCCGAGCAGAATGTGTGATCTGAAAACAGTTTTTAGAAAAGAGAAAAAAAGTTTTCGGTCTATTTCACGTTTGCCTACACTATTTTTGTATCTCTTTTGGTGGGTTTGAACAAGTTTTGAACAACTTAGGATCAACTTTGTGTTTTACATTAAAGTTATGCACTTATGTAACGTAGTATTTTGAGATTATTTTGAAAGACGACTGTGTTTTGTCTTTGGCTGTTAAATTCATTTATTTTTATATTAAGTTTTGTTTAGTATTTTGTTAGGTGAAAGTAGTTGTGTGTTAGGTGAAGCAGTTTTAGTCTTTTGTGTTGAAGCCATGTTTTACGACGGCATGAGCTTTAGGGTTGTCTTTTGGGTTGTGTTTGGTTAAACGTTTTTTTTTTTTTTATTTTTTTTATTTTTGGGTTTTTAGTTACCCAGGGTTTCTTTATTTTGCTCCGTTTTCCTTGGGGGAGAACAAAGGTGTGTTAAGTTTGTTTACATAGGCAAATTCTTAGTTTTGCTTAATTTTTTTTTTGAGAATGAAATGTTGTTTTGTTGTGAGTGTTCCACAGTTATTCTGATTCTCAGAAGGTGGTTGGTTAGCTTACTGCGTTTATCTTCATTTTAATTGGTCAAGTTTTGTTTGTGTCACTTTTGTTCAGTTTCAGAGCTGGCTTCCTCCAAGTAATTCTAAAAGACGTTGCCACTGTCACCACGACTTAATGTAACTTACAAATGAGTTTTATTGTAAAGTCAGAGATTATTGATTATTTTCTCTTTTCCGAACGGGGGAAAATTATTATGTGATAACTGTTTCTTAATTTTGATTACCAGTAATTTAATTTTAATATTAATTTTTATTAATTGTTCAGTTTCAAAGTAGTTGTTGTAAGTTGATTTTTTTAAGTTGTAATTGTTTACTTTAAATTAAGTTTGGTAATGTTCATCTTATTATCCTTTAAAGGTGGAGTTTCGTTTTAACTTTAGATTTTTCCTTGACAAAAAAACTTAATTTTAGTTTTAATTGTTTTTATAGTGCTTTGTTTGAGGTTGTTTGTTAAGGTTATTTAACTTTTATAAAATTTTAAAGTTTTTCTGTTTTGTTACACTTGTTAAAAGAAATAGCTTTTATAAATAGCACTGAAATTTAATTCTACTACATAAATTTCTTTCATTACAATTAATCAAACTCTATGTACTGAATTTTAATTCTAGTACATAGAAGTACAGTTCAATCTAATACATACGTTTCATAACAGATGTCGAATAGTATAGTCACAGAGTTACTCAGAAAAGTTTTCATTTCTATTAATTCAGTTTCTTCATTACATCAGTCCAAATTATACCACCTGAGTCAGAAAATATGGATCCATAACTTTACCAGAAAGAAGGGTAAAAATTAAACAGAAAAAAAAATTCTATATAGTTGCCACTAAAGTAAATCGGAATTACGATCAGATAAACCAGTTATGACTCGTAATAAAGTATGCAAACAAGCACGTATAAATAGTGTGACAATATAGTGATACCCTAAATTGAGATGGAACCTAGTGTAAATCATATACATATACCAACAACATGAATCCCTCAGAAAATCCTCCTCGAAAGCATGCCTTCTCTTAGGCAAATAGCCGCCATGACTTTGCCGCATTAATAAGCCTAATCCAATCCCAGGCGTTGCTTAAAATTGAACAACTCGCTTATATCGATGGTTCTACACAAATTAAAAATCTCTGCTTTCGAAGAATGTGATTTTATAATAACGTGTTTAGCAGGCTGTATTATGACAACGTAATTTTGAGAGAAAATTTCTATTTGAAAAAATTCGAAAACTGTTTGTTACTGAAAGTTTAATTTTGCATCAGAACATAAATGGCAAAAGATATCTGAAAAATTCGGGCATATTTAAAAAACAACCTTTATATGCATGTTACATGCGTATTAAGTAAATAAATGTACTCGTATATAGAAAGTAATGGCCAGTGCTTTCTATACTCAGCTGGCCAATACTTTGAAAAAAAATAAAGAAAGAAAGAAAGAAAAAATTTAATATTTAAAAAAAAATAAACTCTTATTAAAAAAATAATTAACTCTTACCATCATCATCATCATCGTCATTATCATTATTAGTCCAAAGGGATGTAGTCTCGAAGGACTATTACTTTCGTTTGGGCGTTTTGCGTCGTTTCACAAAAATGTCCGATTCACTTTTCAATTTAGTGCTTATGTTTCTTTGTTGGTAATTGAAGTTGCATTGGGTTGGCTAGTAGAATTTTTGGAATTGTACTGTGTTGGTTATTGGGTCTGTACTGGATGGATTAATGGAATTTTATTGGGTTGGTTTTTGTGTTCATATTGGGTTTAGTTTAATGTTTGTTTCGTTCGGCAAGTTATTATATTATTAAGCAAGATCCCTTTGGACGTAATCTAAAATCTGAATCCTTTCAGATTTTTTTTATTATTATTATTATTATTATTTTAGTCCAAAGGGGCTTTGTCCCTGAACGACTATTGTTTTCGCTTTGCGATTTTGCGTCGGAAACATTAAAAGTCTGGATGACTTTTCAAACTGTTGCCACAAAATATTGCAGCCCTGTATTATATTTGAAAAAATTAAATAATCAAGCATCTGCATAAATGCATGTATATTTCTCCAGATGTGATAAAACGACGGTACCTAGAGCCATCCAATTTTGAATGACGTACGTTTCCACACGAATATGCGCATCCGGAAGTCCGAATTTGGAATTTGTTTTATTATCTATTTCATATTTCGTAAAACTTTAACGAATTTTTGATGAACAAACTCAAACGATTTAAAAGCGAGCAATGGCAACACTCTGCGGACGGAAAAAAAAAAAAAAATTATCTGAAGTGCGCGGAACTGTATATCTGAAATTCTAAAGATATACTCATTTTAAAATTATTTTGCTATATTGCTGTTGAACTGAATTTTATGGTTTAAGTGTGAAGAAGATGATATTTAATAAATAAAGGTAACAGACATAAAGTTAAAAAACGACCCTTTGGACGTAATTTAAAATAATTTTAAAATGATAAAATCTTTCAGTTTTTTTATTTTTTTATTTATGCGCAGCTTAAATATAAGCAGTACTCGGCTCACTCTAGCTGATCGGCAATGAACATAAACCTTCGTTCACTGTGCCTTCTGTCGCCAAACGTCGCCAACCGTAATTCTAAAAGCTGCGTTCTGAACAGTAATTTATTCTATCTAGCAGATAAAGATGGCACAACTAGTCAAATAAGATCATAAAAGACTTAGTAGGTATTATTCCAGTAAGAGTTTAATTTTGATCTGACACCCCGCATTATAGCGAGGAAACATATGCAATAGCTATAGTACTTAATTGTCATCGGAAAGGTTTTCTACAGCTTAATATTAAATGTTAGTGTAACCAAATATGTTACATCGTGAATGGGAAATCTTTTTTTTTTTAATTCTCACTAGATGGCAGAATTTTATACAAGTAATTCGTGTGATTTCAAATTGCAAAAAAAATGCATTTTGCGCTTGCTATTTGTGCTGCCATCTAGTGGGAATAAAGGAAAATTATCTTTCAAAATCTGGTGTCTCACCAATGGCATAAGACTTAATCAAACACTACTACTGAACCTCAGTTCTCTAAATCGACCACTCATACAGAAGCAGCGCTTAAATTGAGCCGGAATCCGGTTCCGATACTTCTTAGTTGAGATAATTTCTATTTCTAGCCGGAGCGTATCGAAGCCCTAAATAATCTTTTATGTAATTGAACAATTATTTCAGTAGAAATGTGATCTCTCTAAAAATTTTATTTTTAGCAATAAAATTATATTAAAAATCGCTTATTAAATTTTACTTTATCTGTTTCCATTTTATTTAATTTTAATTATTTAATTACTTTAATTTTTAATTACATTAATAAACAATAATGACTGAATTATGAATTAATTAAATAATAATTAAAATTAAATAATAATTAGTTAATCAATTAATTAATTTGATACTTATTAACTATTTAATTTTTTAATTATTGATGACTTTAATAGTCATTTTATTTTTTTATTTACTCTTGCTCCTCTTTCCTGACGGTCTTCCTTAAGGCTCCGGCACTTCTACTTTTAGAAATTAAGCGCTGTACACGAATTATGGGTGGTGATCTTAGAAATGTATCATCGTTCTAATTTTAATGTCAATGCTATCCTATGTTTATTCATGAACGTCTACAATTCTCATAAAATTTTTCTAAGATCATAAAGTATAAATCACCAACAATATATACATTTAACTAATTTTTATTCTTGTTGTTGTTTTATTAAACTACATTACATGCCATTTTATATAACATAGGTGGAAAAAAAAGTTTCTTCATGAAATAGAACGTTCTGAAACCAAACTAAAAGTTTAATTCTAGAGTAACCCAAATGCGTTATATAATAGATCGATAACACTCAAATGGGCAAGAGACCAGTGCAGAACTTTATTTTCTTAGTCCATCTACGTCTTCAAATCTGTTTGCTAAATGCATATTCTACTATTGTGAAAGATAAAAGAGAAAGAAAATGGTGTAGTTTACCTTCATTTCTGCTCCTCTTGTTTCTAAAGGAAGGAAATATGCTGCGACTGCCGCTAACATTATGCAGCCTCCCAGCAAAGATACTGCGCCAACAGGATTTTGGATCACAAGCACCTAAATGAAAGGCAATTGGCTGAGATATGCTCTTAATAATGCACGAAATTTCAGTGTTTGTTCGTTAATACATATATTCTATTTCTGTGTGTTTGTTTATATATATATATATATATATATATATATATATATATACATACATAGTGGGTAAAAATGTTTCCGCACGGAAGTTATGAATATATGAGCATAATTTCTAATCTTTGCTTCATATCTAGAATAACTAGTGAAATACGCTTAATTTGAGTCTTTAAAATGAGTTTGTAATAAATGTCTATTTTTACAAAATTCGATAAGTGTTTCAATTGAAACATTTAGGAGATATTGTGAAGTATCATACCAAAAATATTTCCCTACGCAATATGCAGTATCTCAGCAGACAACGAAGAATATCTATTCTGACATGCCTGACAAATATTTTCTATACGTATCAGTGGCATGGTTAGGTTGGACATCTGTTCCCAAGCTCAGTTTCCAGAGGGCGCCAAACTGACGTTATGAAATTTTAAAATGAAAGGGTTTCCATTTTTGGGTAAAGAAGAAAGGGTGCGAAATCATCATGAAGATCATTTGCTCATCATAATCATTTGCATCAACTGATTCGCAACTAACTGTGCATCTATTTGTCTATTCAAGTATCCCCGCGAATATCGCACGTGAAGCGACGTGTCTGGCTCAAAACGTGGTACTTGATCACTTCATGTCAAAGGTTCGTCGAATAAATTCTCAGTGGGAAATCCGAGATTTGGAAACAAAAGCCCAAAGGAGAATACAGCTCACATAGGAAGTAGAAATTCAAAATTCTGCTCCAACAATCATGTCGACGACACCAAGTGCAAGCTTTTTCTCATAGGTTTTACTGTTCTTCCATTTTTTCCCAATCTTTATGAGTTTGCTGAAAAAATTGTTTATTCTTTCTTCCACATTTATGGTCCAACCTTTTCAGAGTTTTAATCTGCATGTTGTGGCGAATTCTGCACTAGTGCAGCAACATATTTTCAGGTGAGGGATGTTACGATTTTAAGTATCATTGCCAGAAGATTTGTTCGGTCTCAAAGGGAGTTTATAGTTTCTTTTCTGATGCAAAGTTTGAGGTAAAATTCCCATTTCTTCGATGAGGCCACGTGATCCAGTTTATAGTGGCCATATGTTGGCTTCTCCTTTTTAAAGAGAATGCATAAGTGCAGGTCAGGCGGCCCTGCCTTCGCTTCATGCATCTGAGCGGCTTATTGTTGACGCTTTGATAGCGAAAAACTGAACTTCTCTTTGTTCCGACCCATATTTATACCCTGCAGCATGGGCTCTGGAAACTTCTGGGAGAATCCGTCACTAGGCTCCAAAAATGACTTCTCGCGAATTTTCTAGAAAATCACCAAGTTAGTGAAAAGAAGACCGATATAGCATAGTCGCGAAAGCCTCTTTATGAACGAAATCGCCTATAACTGGAGTTCCAACTGAGCTATTTCTGTAATTCCAAAGCCGTTGGGCTCAGAATTAAAAATCTGCAATTCTATGCAATAAATAAACACTTGCGTGATATACATGGTTAGAAATTAGGTTAAATACAAAATAAACTGTAAAATTACCATTTTAAAAACAATACAGAAATTCAAAAAACACAATAAAAAAGGATTAAAATATTAATAAATATTTGCAATAATACTTACTTGAGCCACATAAGGTATTACCATGCCTCCCAACCTGCAAAAGGCACTGCCTGAACCCATTGCTATTGCTCGTAGAGATGTAGGAAAGGCCTGTAGAGAAGAGAAGAACAAGAAAAATTCTCGATGGATTATTTTCACGTTTTACTTTACTAGTCTAAGCTACTAGTGAGGCCTAACCTTTTAAGATTCAGAATTCTTGTTGGCTACAAGAATTCATACTGGCATTATCTTGTCAGAAACCAAGGCAGTAACTTAAGATAAGGAGGTCCCCGACAACAGATAATAATGGAGCCCTTCTTTTTATTGTTTTTCCAATATTAACCATTTTTTCCAGTTATTAATGAACATGTTCTTATTAATGGAAGCTTTATACACTTTGACCGAATAAAATACTTTTCAGTACATATCTCGTCGATGTGTACAATTATATGTTATTTTCTATTTCTGTTTATTCTTATTAGTCCTAAGTTAATAATATCCAAAGCTATTTCATGTCATACAGTGTGTAACATGAAACGTATGCAATATACAAAAGATGTTTAAACATTTTTAGAACGATTTTAATACATATTTTTTTTTTTCAAAAAAGGCAAATGTTTTGGAATAAAATTTTCTGGCAACAGTTTATTATTTTAAAGGTGAAATACCGTCTGCTAATTTTAAATTTATTCTTCTCTTAAAATAATATATTAACAAACTATATTTTCATATAAACTAGCTATGTATTGAAGGATATATTTTTGCATTTTCCGAAAAGAACCAGTCCTATTTCATGATTTAAAAAATTATGCAATGCATGGTATTAAAATTTCAGAAAGCAAAATAAGGAGAGTTATTATTCGGAAAGCCATTAATCATTATTTCTACATGGAAAGAAGACTCCAAACGAATACCCGAAAAAGGCACGTACTCTTTCGAATCTTTCTAAAGTAAAACGTTACCAACGAGAAAGAGAAAATCAGCCAACTCAGAAATCTTTAAACACATCTGTAAAAATAATAAAGAAAGAAACTAGCTGCAAAGCACATCTGTAACAACAAATAATAAAGCAACAAACCAAGATTTACGTAAAAACACAATGTTCATCAGCTTTTGCAGAGAGATGTGGCTCAGCGCTGAAGAACTTATAGTACCCTAAATGGAAATGACTGCAATAAAAAAGTTCTATTTATTGCCAAAAACGAAGAGAAAGAAATGTAAAAAACTGGTTCCGTCACTGCAAAGAAAATTTTGGTAAAGGGTTTATGATTGTTGCATGATTCTTTTGCAATGAGAAATTTAAAACAAGAAGACTGGGAAAAAGGGTTAAAATCAACGTATTATCAGGACAAATTTTTACGTCCGATATTTGCAGAAAAAATTCCAAATATTTATCCCCAAGTTTTTGGCAGAGTTAAACTACATCAAGACAAAGTGAAAAGTACCACTACCTTCCTTTAAAAGAGGACGAGTGATACAGGTGTTGCATATATACCTTTTCAACGTATTCCTGCGAATTTCCCCGACTACTCATCTATGGACTATTCTGCCTTTGCTCTCTTGAAAAGAGTTTTATCTAAGCATGAACCCATCACAATTGATAGACTCTGAAAAGTAGTAGACGAGGAATGGAAAATTTTCGAAAACCCCTCCTATTATGGAAATCGCGATGTAGACTTATAAGCCAGAAAAAAAGCTATCAGATAGAATATTTTAAAAAATACTCTCTATAGTTTAAACAGTGATTAAACAGCCCGAAATCATTCTAAAAATCTGTAGTCACCTTAAGGTAAAACGTTTAACAGCAAATTAATTCAGTATACTTTATTTTTACACTTGGATTACAAAAATACCTGTTTTCTAACTCATTAATTATTTTAACAAAGTAAGATTATTCGCAACTGAGAGCGAAGCTAAACTGGCCTTTCCCATACTGCCTGCCAAATCGTTTTTTTAATAAATTTCAGTTTTTAGCATGGTTGTTCAGTCTTACCTGTAGTCTCAAGAACAATTAAATACATCGTGTATGTGTTGTTACCGGCAATGTATAAACACCGGCATTCTATAGAATACTTAGGCATTTTATAGAATGCCAAAAAATGGCAATTTATGAAAGGGTTAATATCTCATACATTTCCTAGGCACTGAATAGAATACCAAATGACAAAATGGCAGTGTATGAAATACATATCCGATTCATTTCGAATACCCATACATTTAATCCAATCATTACATAATTCCATACATTTTATACATTCTCACAGATTGTTTTCTTTAATAGGAATATAAATTTTGTTTCGTAAGACTTTCATTTTTCTTCCACATATTTTGAGTAAAAGGTTTTGAATAGCCCTCTTTCATTATTCTTTCAAAATTATTTTTGTATTTTTGAGAAATGCACGTCTTTTAAATATAGACTTATCATGACCGTTTTTCATACTTTGCCTAAACATTTATCACACTATTCAATGCCTAGGTATTATATATAACGAAGACAGTAAGTTTATAATAATTCTCATATTTCATACTTTGCCTAAAAACGCTAGGCAATCCAAGTTATTCTATAGAAAATTTGCGTTTCATTCATTGCCGGTAACATATCCATCAGAAAGGCTCTATGAAGATTTTTTTGACAAACAGTTTTGTTAATCCTTTAACGCTCTTAATTTTCATAGTTTGATAAATAATTAATCAGCATGAAAAGTGAAAATATAAATTTCGTTAATATTTGAATTTTTTAAAATAAAATCTCCAATTAAAAAAAAGAACCTGGTAAACTTTAAACTCAGGGACCTGAGTAACTTCCCCAGTGATAGTTACGGCTCTGCTAAAAAAATAATCAACATTTATCAAAACATATATGGAAAATCAAAACAAAAACTTTTATTAAAAGTTTGTAATCCATAGATTATTGTATCGTATTGCTGAATGCGATGAATCTTGTCAGAGGTTAACAGCTGTGGCGCAAATAACGAAAATGTATTTAAGCGTTCGGACTTTCAGTTAAAAAGACTAAAATGTCTGTCTAAAGTTCCTCCCAAGATCAAGAACTCAAGTAATAACATATAAGAATCTAGCGCTAAAAGATAGGGGCAAAAGTACGCGAGGAAATACGGTATATGTCTTTCTCATTTATATGTCTATTTTCAGTTAGTTCATTGAAAGATCTGCACATTAAGTCTTTACTTTACTTGATGATTGCTACGGAAAAGCGAGCTTAGAGCGTTTGGAATTTGAAAGACAAAGTCTGTAACTTACCTCCGTAGTCATCACAAAAATGAGCTGAAATACAGCTAAAATGATTGCTCGAGTTCCAAACAGAAATAACAGAATGATGATTTTGCTGTAAAAAAAAGTATAGCTTCAGCATTAAAATGAAAGAATCCCGAATAACTGTACAGTACTTAAATTAATGTAAATATATAAGTTTTATTTATTAATATGCTTATTCTAGCATTTCGAATCATACGTATAATTTAAAAGCACAACATACAACTTTTAGGTTTTTATAAGCATATAGATTTTCTAAATCAGGCTACTCGAAACAGATCTTTTCAGACTGCCTGGCAAAATCCTTGAAAGTTTCGGAATCATTTATACAGGTTGATTCAAAAAATTGTTTGTGCATATGGGAAACAGAAAATGTACTTCTCACGGCCTCTTTTTATGTCTTTGATTCAGCAACATTGTGTAAATTCATACGACGATGTTTCACACGCTTTC
>KK113693.1:220391-236067 GCA_000611955.2 Stegodyphus mimosarum | reverse complement strand
TCGGAGAGCTGCGCATTTCATATCATTCGCGTAACTCAGTGACGTGCGTCTACTCTAAAATTTCATAAATTTCTGACCACTCCTTTTTGGTGTTGCATTTTCAATGTCGAGCAGCGTATAATTTTAACTCTTTTCTGGGTGAATCCTGATATATTTCCTGCAGGACTATTTTACAGTTTTGCAGTTACAATCCAGACCCCGTATATTCTCATCAGCTCCTTATGCTCGAAAGTCATTTCGCCGGGCGAAATATGGCTCTGCTTCTCTTATTGCACTATGTGCATATTCTCAAACGTACAGTTTTAATTCCTTTGCCTGTAGGAATAACCATTTAGTTTATAGGAAAAAGTCTGTAGGAACAATCTTTTAGTTCGCTGTTTCAGTGAATTGAAACTGCTCTTTACGAACAGGCAGCGAACTAACATTACCAATATTTGCTTATTTTGTTTAATTAGTCACTAGTATTTCCATTTTATTTTGTTCTTGTAAAATTATTTTACAGAATTACCTAAAGGATGGCAACAGCCTAATGAATATGAAGATGTGTTAAGTAATGAATTTTATATAGGATCAGCATGAAGAACTTGATGATTTTGTTGACTACAATGACAACTCTTATGATTGTAGTGATATTGCAAACCAAGGGGGGGGATATATATTGAAGTAAATATATCAAACGCCAATGAGACTGAACAGATATCAGGAAATAATGTTCTGAGCGAAGAAACTGTATAGTAAAATGCCACATATGAAAACACTGAGTAACACTTTGTAGTATAGGATTCTGTAAACTTTGATAGGAAAATTTGCTAAAGACACAAGTCTGGATGCTATTGCTCGCCTTGGGTAGAAAAGCATTGATTATAGATCGAAGATTATTTTGAAGTATATTCATACCAAAGAAAACTACAAATGTATCTTTACAAAATAGTTAATACATAGATATTAAATAATATCGTGCGTAGCTTGAAAAAAATCATTTAAATAAATTTTACCGCTGTTTAAGCAGTAACTAACTGAGCTCAAGCTACAAAAAGTAGTTCCGAACCAGAACGACTACATGCCTATGGCAAGATGTGAATCTAAGGATATTCTAACATAATGCCGAATTTTAAGCTTTCTTTATCTCCAAGATTGGAAGGTGATCCTTAACTTTCGAAAAGGAGACAGGCAGACATGAAAGAAGATGTAATAATCTACTTTCACTGATAGACCTTAATAATGATGATGTGCCAATAGAGGATATTTTTCTCTTCTGCCTTGTAATTCAATTTCTTCTGCTACTATCATCTCAGACTTTGACAGCTCAGTTTAACAAAACTTCATCGTTATTATTATTATTAGTCTTCCAGTGTATATTCACTATCTTTCCGGCTCTGTATCTACATTATATAGATAATTATTTCTAATAGCTGTGCGTTTATCATAAGTATCTTGTTTTAATTATATTGTGGCAATTATTTTAAGTTTCATTAACCAGTGAAATTCTAAGCTACATACTATCCTATTTCTTTTCTGATTTCGTCAAAGTAATTTGTTCTGCTTAGAAGTTTAAGATAATCGAAGATACGTAGAAGTGGGGCTTTTAAAATGTTCACCTGTTTTAATTGCAACTTATGCCGCTGTAGAATTCGAAGCAAACTGATTCTTTGTTTGAAGCTGTCATTGCAGTTAAATTATTCTTATATTTTTGTTGCTGTGAATTTTGAGGTGTCATCTAAAGAGGAGTAGAACTAGCGATTTACTTAGATTGTGGGAAATTCTAGTTGTTTGCTTATATAGAACAAAGACTCATATTTTTGCGTTCCAAAGTCTGATTTGATTTATTTGATTACTGCAAAGCATGCGTGGATTTTTATCTAAGGCAAGGGATGCCTTTGTGGAGGCCTTGTTAGAGAGAAATTGGTTTGCATCCACGCTACACATGAAGGAAATAAGGAAAATGTCTATGCAGCCAGCCCGTTCGCCTGTAATCGAACTCAGGTTGAACTACTAGTGTTCAGAGACTTTAGCTCTCAGTCGGTAGCGGCTTCGCATTGTAGAGGCAGTCAGCCTATTTTGAATTTATAAAGATAGCAGTACTCTTTAGTCTCGTACATTACCTTTAGTTTAATCCTAAGCTATGGGATTTATATATTTTTAATTGATTGATATTTAGTTGATAAAAAAGTATTATATCTGGTGTAAACTATTGCTTGGCGTGACATTTTATTTAAATAATAATGACCATCAAGTCAAGTTCACTAGAACTACCGTATACTAAGAGCTAAAATTTGTTAGTTTGAGTATCATTTGTTATGAATTAAAAGTTTATTAGATGAGTTTTGAAAGAGGGAATACTCTGCCATGCATCCGATGCAAATTAATGGCAACTGCTTCTTCATTTTGAGTAATTTCGGTTTTTCATAAGAATGTTTTGCTGAGGATACCGAAGGAAACCTGTGGTACTCGAAACTTAAAGTCACTAGATGATAACTTTAGCTTAACTTTTAGAAATCTTCTGAACCATTGCCTGTTTCCCTCTGAAACTGGGCACTTCATTTCGAAACACTTTACATACAGTTTTATGTAAAATGGCACAGATTTATTTCTTGCCAGAAATAATTTTACGAGTGAAATAAGGTAAATATATTTCATGATTTAAAATCTTCTTAACTGTTTTTCTTCTAGGATCAAATCTTTCAAAACCTAAGGCCTTAGAAAACATGGAGGTAGAAAGAATTCGAAGTATTTTTAAGTGTAAAACTATAAAGTTTTACTGCGGAATACAGAAGGATTCTTTTCCCTTTTCAAAGACATGAAAAAAAAACGAGTAGAAAAGAATGCCAATACATGTCCAAACTCTTAGAGCTGATCTTACCAAACTGAGAAGCATCTAGAACTTCGATTTCATACGGGTTCATTTTGTGATAGGTTGTTAAAATTGCCCTCAATGAAGAGTCATGTTTTATAGCACATTTTATGGTCCCACCACTTGTCAAAAATAATTCAAACAGGCGGCCTCTTAATTCTTCCGAAATTTATGAAACCTTATAAATGGGATCAAAATCGTTAAGAAATGGATTAAACGAGTAAAAGCTTTTCTAGAAAAACATACAGAAGGAATAGTTACTAAAATGTTTTAATCTTTTAGTGTCATGTTTATTAATGCGAACAGCAGTGTGATGAAAAATTTTACAAATGTGGAAACAGTTAAATTTAGTTCAGAAAGTCGCTGTTTTTAAATCGGCAGATGCATACTTTAAGGGTAATCAATTTCTTATACGTTTGTTTATTTATTTTTAAGAAGTTTACTAAATATCAAAGACATGTCTGAAATTATTGTTTAGGTAAATTTGAATATCACAAGAAATCAAAGAAATCAAAAGCTTTCCTCCCATGTGTTTTCCTAAAGTCCAACAGCTAACACATAGTGTTTGCTACTGAAACACACTGTGTTCGATTCCGGAGGCGATCATGATTTAATTTCAAAAGTATCGCTCTGAACTCCTAATTCGTTTCGCAGTACTTTTCTTAACTCCTATAGTATTCGTCTTATGTGATGTAAATAAAATCTATAAAAGTTCTTTTATGGTAACAAAATGAGCTGGTGTTTGCTCTTTCTATATAAAAATTACTTTTGAATAAATGGAATAAATTACTTTGAATAAATGAAAATAATGAACTAAATCTCAAACTGTTTATGGAAAATGACTATTAGCTCATGAAACACATAAAACGTGTCAGTCAAACATTATAGGACTGGTAGTGAGTGCATCATCTTTTGCTTGTAAATTCGTGACCCAATTCTTAGTCGAACACGTCGGAAACAACAGCCAAGAAACTGGCTCACCACATCATCGTTATTTATCAAATAATTTGTAGTGTCTTCGAATCAGGTAAGATACTCTATAGAAGGCTACAGGAACATCCATGGGGGGGGGGGGGTAGTTTGCTAGCATCATGCCTTAAAGATTTATGCGACCTAAGTCCATATTACAGTTTTTGCATAAGGTGGCTTCAGAAAATACTAAGGCTGGTGAAAAAAACTATTAGTTTTAAAAATAAATGCTGGTCGATCATAAAAAAAAGAGTTGAAAGAGGTACAAAATTAACGCGTGATCTTGCAAAATCGACATAAATTGCATCAGTTCTAGAGACTTCACAGCGATCCAGCGAAATGTGTGAATTCCTGTTGTCAGTCGAAGATGTAGAAGTAATGCTTAAATTGACAAAGAACACATTGTCTAGAGCCAGTGCATTGTTAGTTCGACGAAGTAGATGATTTCTAGATAATACATGGTTAAATGGTCTTGTTCATTTTTGGCCGGTAAAAATGCTATAGCTGATCAGCATTTCACAAACATAAGAATTATGGGAAGAAATTGTTGTTTGGTCACTTAATCGGATTTCCACTCTTTTTCATATAGTGGAAAGACACCGTAAAAAAAACTTGTTATTAAGTGTGCTGTCGTATCACATATTAGTTGAAATTAGACGCGAGGCTAAAATATAGCTAGTTATATTGAAATATGAATTAATACATAAAACTGTAATTAGTGATGCATAAGGAGGAACTTAATTCAATCTTATTTTTAAGCGAAAATCTGAGTAAGAGTTTCTAATTAATTTATATGTATGGTAGATATTTAAAATTAATGGATCTGAAAGTGATTTTGAATATATTCAGCGTGTAACAACTTTGTGTTAAGTATTAGGTAATTTCTCATGTATGACTTAAAAGTCACATATATACACTGGTGTGCAAAAATTAAGGACGAGACGGTTTTTTCAAAATAACTTTGTACAAAAGCTTTCCAAATCAACACATTTAATACCGTAAGATCCCCAATACGTAAGGACATGAGTAATGTAAGCAACACTTACTGAAAGATAAATCAGAGGGATAAAAAGAAGCTTTATTGAAAAAGTAGCATGGAGCGCAATGCGACTGAAGGCCGAAACATCCCTGTGATGGGTGTCCAGCAAGAAACATCCGGTCTTTAATAGGGGATATGATCTCCCCTGACTGTTAGACAGGTTTCACATCATTTGTGCATGCTGGATATGGGGTTGTTAATGAGCTGTTGAGACACTGCTCCTCGTTCCTCTTGTAGCACCAATCGCAGTTTCGGAATCGTTACTGGCGATAAGTAACGTGCTGCCACGGGTCTCCCTAGTAAGTTCCGTACATGCTTGACGGGATTTAGACCCAGAGACCTTGCCGACCAAACCATGTGGTCAATATCTTCACTCTCCAACAGCTCTTCGACAGTAACTGTGCGATGAGGTGGAGCGTTGTCGTCCATGAAGAGGAACTGAGGACCCATAGCCCTTGTGAAAAGACGCATGTAAGGAAGAAGAACCTCGTTACAATAGCAGTCCCAGGTGACGAACTTCCTTGGGAGATATGAAGGTCGGTTCGGCTACCAAGCATTATGTCTGCTCGAACGAGAACTCCGCGACCTCCAAAACAGTCCCTTTTGATGATGTTGAAGGGGTTATTGCGTGTTCCCCGCTCTATCCAGATGTATATGTGTCTAGAATCGCAACTCAGACTCAATCTGCTCTCATCTGTAAGGAGTACTCGTCCCCATTCATTGTCTCTCCTATTCCTGGGTTCCCGGCACCACAGAGAACGCCTTCTCCGATGGGCAGGCGTTAGAGGTACACACCGTACAGGGCGCCGTGCAAACAGGCCACCACCGTGCAGTCTTCTGGCCACGATAAAACGCGATATCGGTCGTCCACTCGCCTGTGTCGTGTGTCTAGCGATTTCTCCCGCTGTCTGCCGCCTGTTTCTTCTGGCCTGTAAGGCAATATACCGATCATCTGCGGGTGTGGTTCCTCGTGGACGACCACTACTAAACCCCCGGATATCTGTTCCTGTAGTTTGAAATTGTCTCCAAAGTCGTGAAACGATGCTGTGAGCAATTCTGAACTCTGCAGCCACAGTTGTCACACTGCGGCCTTCCTCCAACTTCCCAATGATTCGACCTCGGGTAAAAGCATCCAGATGTCGTCTAACAGATTGATTATTCGCCATTTCTCGCTGAGGCAGCAACTCGGTGTGATTTTAACTGCTATACGGCGTGCAATCTCTTTGCCAGAAATACTGATCTTACACCGACAACATGCTTTATACTACTCAGACACTCCCTTTAACTGCTATACGGCGTGCAATCTCTTTGCCAGAAATACTGATCTTACACCGACAACATGCTTTATACTACTCAGACACTCCCCCATTACGTCTGTAAGGTTTTAGTTAAACTAACCAAGTTTTATTTTAATTTAAATCTTTTCTATCTCCTCTCTGTTTCAACTTCCTGTCAGAAGAAGCGCGCGTTTTCAGCTTATGCTAATTTTGAAGTACAGCGAAGTACTATTTAAGCCAGAGGTAGAAACCTCTCCGTGTGAGAGCTTAGTCTCAGATCACGGTCACGCCGCTCAACGTTCGCCTGACCAGCTAGCAGTTTAAATTTATAAGCCATAGTGCTTACTACGTGATTGCATTGTAAAACAAATTAAAGTGCGTTAGTATTTAGTATATCTTGCTACGCACCCTTTCGGGTAGAGGCCAACTTCCGCGAATTGCTCTGCGAAGCAAAGTTTGATTTAATTTTTATTTTAGGTTTAGTTTTAAATTTATTTGATTGTTAAGTTCGACCCAAGTGTGGTCTTTTACTTTCTGTATCTCTCCCGAATTGGGAAGTTTGTAAATTAATAGTGATTTAATAAAAGAGGATTTCAAATCCCTTTCACGTGCAGTTATTCTCCAGCCCAGCAGTTACATCAGAACATAGCGTACCTTCCGCTCCCTGTTCCAGTTCAGGACTTAGAACTTGAGGATAAGAACCCGATTACAGACTGTACTTATGTTTCCAAAAATGATGCACAGAACACTAAGTCCTGATACGTCTACCTGCATATCTGTGCATGTGCTACCGTACATCACCTTACTTAATCTCCTGATTGGTCTTTCTGTCCGCTCTGCCTCTTCGTTCAGCTGATATGCTAATTTTTCGACTTCGTCCTTAATTTTTGCACACCAGTGTATAATGTTGGTCCGTGATAGTAATAATTTTGTAAGTAATAATTTTGTACAAAGTCATAATAAAAGAGCTACTTTTTTCAACTTTGCATTTTATAATTGCCATACTTTATAACTATGGCTTAATATAAAAACTATTAAGAGAATTAAATGAAGTCTACCTTGAAAAATTTAAATAATCATAGAAATAAAAAATATAATAATGAGATTAATGGCTATTTTTATTAATGATTTGGGGGGGAATGAGACCTGTAGTAACAATCATTTAAGCAACATTTCGTTAAACTTGTTTTCACAACACCTGTAAATTGTTTCTTTTAATACTGTAATAAAAATATTACATGCCTGTAACTAAAATGTGCTGAACTGGAAATTATAAATCAGTGAGATCTTTAAAATTACTATATAAGCATATTTTTCCCTACTTTTCAAAATAATTTATTAAGCAATATAGTATTAAGGGCAGATTTAAAAGGACCATGTACTAGCACATGTCTACTGTTAATTTACTCATTGCATTAATAAGAATTTTTATGATTATTGCAATTTTACACTTTTTATTGATGCCCATAATTTCATAAATTACATTATATACACGAATTGTTATTTATTATGCTCTAAAAAGTAATGTGTAGCGTAAGTAACAATTGTAGATGTCTTAATTTTATAAATGTTCAAATTGTATAAATTATTTACTACGCTTTTTCAATTGTTTATTAAGTGGACTAAAGTTCAATAAAGATTATGTATGATTTCAAATTCGCTGAAAGTGATTCTCTGCGACTTTTGAAAATTTGTGAATAATTTACTGCCATAGTATCCTAAAATTGCCGAAGCTCTTTATATACAAACAGAGAGCTACAAAAAATGTCAGAACGACAGCTAGGAAAATAAATTAAAGACAGCTTATTTTTTAAGATAAACTTTAATTCCAACATTTTAAAATTACTATTTTGCTTGTTCTTTATTCACAAAAACCTTCCATGATATTGTAGAGATCTATCTGAATGCTCTTGCTGTTATGTAGACAGAAGGAAAATATTTTTTAAATGCAAAATATACATTTGTAGTTCTTTAAACTTATTAAATGATTTCTTATTTAGAAAACATTTTCCTGAGCAAGGAACGGCAAAGGAGAAAAAAGTTCGTACTATTATAATAGTTAGAGATTTGTTCTCGAGATTGTATTTTAGAACAAACTGCAAAAATTCCAAAGAACTGCCTTTGGTAATTTCCTTTTCGATTTCCTTAGCAATAACGGAAATAAAACTCTGAAATGCCTTTCTACTTTTCTCTCGATAAGTAATTCATCTTTATTAGCCACTGAGATTATAATTTATATAATATTTGTAATTTGCATTCCAAAGTTTCAACGGAATAAAAAAGCTATAAGAAAAGTATGTAGCTCTTGAAATTAAATAAGGATTCCTTTGGATAATTTATCTAGAGTGAAAACTCTTTTCTTCTTAATTTAATTTCGTACGGCAACTTAGAATCTAATTATCCTTCATTTCCCTCGACGATCCACCTGACTAATCCATACAAAATAATGTTTCATTCTAAAAATGTGCTGTCCGGGCGAACTGCCCTCTCTAGCCACGCCACAGCCAGTTAACTCATTTTTAGTTTATGTGACACTAACTCACTGCGAGTGTATTCTTTCCTTTTCCTGCTACTAATGACATCATGATCGCTAATCCAAGGCCTTATTGTTATGATGACGACGTCTATACCCCGTTCTTGAGCTGAGTGGTGTTGGGAAATTTTTCTGAGGAGCGTATACAAGTATCCCTGTACATACCAATTCTTCATCGTTGTTTTGCTCTGATTTAACAGAGACATATTATTTTCAATACATAAATAAAGTAAAAATGGCCACCCGAGTTTAAATCTAGGCCAAATATTTCAACAACAATCTTGGAAACCTCATGCAGCTTACTCTGCATATGTTACAGCTAAAGTTAAAATTAAAGTTGAACTTAAAAATCCTCATATTACGTATAAAATGGAATGAGAAAGCCACACAGATGTTAATCAAACTGCGGAGCGCTTCTTTCTTTTTCTTCGAATCCAGAAAAAACCAAAATAAATCAGTGAAATCGCTGACGGCAGCATACAGAGCGGAGGTATAGAGAAAACGACGGCAGAAAAGAAGATGAGTCGGCTAATATCAGTGGATCAGCCATTGATTTAATGTCCGTTTTCTGCAGCCTGAGGAAGCTTCTTATGCGTTCGATTTTGAGGATTTTATAAAAGACAAGAATATTCCTCTCCCAACAGAGCGAGTTAGAATCTTGGAAAGAATCACCTGAGGGAAAGGCGGAAACTTGTAAGATGTTAAGAAATATTCCTTTTAGGAAGGAAATATTTCTCCAAGGTCTTCTGGAATTGGTTGCTTGTTTTGGTAGGATTTAGTTACATTTGAACCGCGTTTACCCGAATTAATTGGGTTGGAGTTATTTCAAACAACAGTTGTCTTTCTCTGATGTTTTATCACACGATTCACTTTCACAAAAGAAAATAAATGGCTGATTTTTCTCTATATAGTTTTCGACAATAATGTTAATTTTGTGTACATTTTGTATAAAACGAGCTTGGATAAAAAAAATTTTGTTCTTTTATTTAAATCACATGATGGAAAAAATAAGCAAACGTTACTTAAAATAGAAAAAAAAAGGATACATTTTAATTTATAATGCTGTTATTATTTTTAACCTTGTTCCTGAAAGGAGCGTTAAAAAGCATTTAAGGTTATTAAAACTTGTAGTTTTAAAACATGAGAATTTTCAGGAAGAAGGAATTTATTTAAAACAAGAATTTAAAAGAGGGCTGAAAAAAGTCTGACAACGCTGCAAATTTTCACTTTCAGAAGTCCTTCTCCAAAATACTGGCGATAGCAAAGATAAGTCACTGACAAAATAACTCAAAGAATGGTATAAATTCACTTAAGGGAATGTTCCGAAATCTCTTTAAACAATTCAGAGTATCCAATAGTTAATTATAGGGTTACTATTTCCTATTGGCTAAATAGAGGTCACCTAAAATTTATTTTTAGAAGACTCTTCATACATAAGTTTGCTTTTCACGCGCACACTCACATGTACATATATATATATATATTTACATGCATATATACATATTTACGTATATATGTAAACAAACAGAGCTCTGTAAAACGTAAATTAACCTCCTTTCCAAAAGTGCTACTTCAAGATTCTGAAAAACGTTCTTACATAACATTCGTGAAATTTATGCAATAGCAATCTGGTACATAAAGAAAGGAACGGGAAAAATGCTTATGGAATATTACTATTACATATTAAAAAAGAGATATTTTCCAATGACAGAACTAAAAAATAGCTTTATTATGATAATTTCTTACTTTTAAAAAACAGGAATATCACATCTATTTCTAGCATTTCTACCTTAACATACAAATATATGCATAAACTTTTATCATTTATATTTTTTTCTAGTCGTTTTGTGAAGACTGAGTTTGTTATAGCAATGATTTATTCAAAACGCGTTTTCAGAATTATATAGAAGACACTGAAATATTCAGTATTTAAATCGTTCTCTTTTTTTCTCATTGAACTTGGGAGAAAATTGCTCCACATTTCTCTCGAGGGAGGGGGACAGCAAAATACTGAGCTATCATTCGCGGCTTTTCATGAAATTTCCTGTAAACTTCTTTTTTAATTTAAATAATAATATTAATGACAAGTTGCATTTAATAATGATTTCAGAAGTTTTGTTAATTAGGAATTATGAGATTATTAGTTTATTAGTTATAAAATGTTATTGTTATTAATCAACAATACAGCAAAGATAATAATTTGTGAAAAAAATATAATAAGAAAAATTATGCAATTTTCATCACAACTCAGTGATAATAACAATAACAATTCAATATTCAGTTTTTTTAAAAAAATTTTTATATAATTCATAAAATAGTGGAAAATAAGATCCGGATATTTTTTCATATTTCGAAAACTCTTCCATTTTAAAACTTCAATAACTCTCTCTAGAAAGGAAATTTATCATAAAAAAGGGCCGGATGATATCTCTAATTTATTAAATTTCAAGGTATTTTTTGAGCAGAGCCAGAATTTTATTTGATATTATCCATTAGGAAAACGTAGACACCTGAATAGTATTTCGACAAGGTGTCAGAGTTCACTTCATTTTTGTACGATACGTCAATATTTGTTTATATTACAAGAAATATATATTAAAGTATAAATGATGAGAGAGACAATAAAAACATCTTAGAGAAGGGAAGGAAAAGTTTACTGTATAGGACTAATTTTCAGGCTTATTATAATGTTATTTACTTCCACCCAGAGGCGACTCCAAGCATTGGCCACAAAGCCGATTTTCAGAGGGCGTTTGCCAGGTTCCTCTGACAAGCCACAAATAAATAACAAATATTTCGCTTTAAATTATTAAGATGTCTATTTTTTTACGAGAAGAAACCTGTATTGGTCATTTATGGCGTAAAAAATTCTAGATTCTGGCCTGTCTCTACCGTTGCACCTAAATACATTGACTTCATGTCGTCTGTGGGCAGTTCACACTACGGTTCATCTGTGCCAAATGAGACATCTGACACAAAGGATATAGCTCCAGTGTGATGAAAAAACTAATTTTCCCCGGTTGAAAAATCTGAACTTACATATATCGCATATATCTCAGTGTGAATAGTCCTGACGCTTTAAAGATATAATATGCCCTTGAAAGTAGCCCTTTTTAGAAAATCTTTTAGAAATAGTTCGGTACTTAAGTGTCATAAAATCGAAATAGACAGATATTACTGCAAAACTAAGTAAAAGAAAATAATTTCAAATTGAAAACATTATTAATAGATTCTACATCATACACTAGGTGGATACAGCTCAATTTAGTCTTTTATTGACTAAAATGATGCTACAAATGCTTACTTGTTGGATATACTACAAATTAAATATATTTAAAATTGTACAGTTAGATAAATCATTAAAATAAATTACATCAGAATTAACCGCCAAGACCTTTTGTATCCAGTGATCTGTGGGCTAACATTCAACCAGGTATGGCACTGCAGTAAATTCAGACAAATTATCAAAATAAAAACAAATTGGAAGGCACAGTGTCCGCTATGGCAGATGGTCACCGAGGACCTACAGGTTATGGTCACTGGCTTTCAGTTCATACGTCACTGACGTTGGATAAGGCAATAATCAGGTTTTTGGAGTGCTGCAGTAAATTTAGGCAGATTATTAAAACTGAACAGAAGAGCATGGCTGCTCAGCAGAAATAATTGGTTATCGGTGACAGTCTTTGGTGATTAGCCAAATGTCGTCAATATAGGGCGATGCAGAAAGTTTAGACAGACTATTAAAATTAAATCGAAGAACATCGGTGACCGTCATAGCTATTGGCTATTGATGATTGTGAAAGCCATTCCTCATTGGTGACAATCAGTAGTGTAGGTCCATCCAGTTGCATCATTTACGAAGATGGATAAGATATGACTTTAGTGAAACAGTAAAACGCAATTTAATGTTAAAAAAATTTTGGAAGACCTTAGCAATGATATTTAATTAACATCAATGTTGGTGTAAGATAGATTCTCGAGATAAAAAATTTCGATATACGTGAAGCAGTGTGATTCGGGTAAGTGAAAGAATACAATCGAGGGACAGCTACTATTTCGGATTAAAAATTAAAAATTAAAATTTTTCATTAATTTGTAAATTAGACTACGCTTTTAAGTCTCGCTCCTCATTTAGAGAGATGCATTTTATAAACAGCAAAGGACATTGCACATTTATGCTTGTGTAACGTAATATGTATACTCACAGTCATTATAATTACGTGTTGGTGTTCGATTATACGGAAACAACAGGATTTCAGGTTAATAAAATGAAAAAATGCAAT
This sequence comes from Stegodyphus mimosarum, assembly GCA_000611955.2. Lineage (NCBI taxonomy): Eukaryota > Metazoa > Arthropoda > Arachnida > Araneae > Eresidae > Stegodyphus > Stegodyphus mimosarum. Next base: position 223,115 of record KK113693.1, on the reverse strand, counting down.
TTGAAGTAAAACGTTCATAAAAGGAGAAAACTATTGCAGCTTATGAAACCTTATGAGCAGCTAATAAATGTGATGACAGAATACACGAGATATAATGCGATGTGTAAAAAAAAAGTAATTGAAATTTTTTGTGGAGAAGTCATGAACTCAACTATTTTTGCCAATACAGGACATGAAGTAACGAATTGTGAATCCTTGCATATCACCATATTTTGTACAGTAAAAATGTAAAATACTTTTAGGAATACACGAATAGACTGTGCCATACTGAAATTAAAAATTAAACTAAAATTTACGATTATTTTCAGGACAATGATTTTAATACCTCACTTCAAAGACTATGATGTGGCATCTTTAGAAATAATATTAGAATTTTCTCAGTCTGACAAATTTAAAATAATTAATAAATTCTCTTGATGCAGGTTTATTCTTTAAGACAAGGGAAACAAAAAGCACTCATTCTTCTGTAAGAAGAGAAATATCCCTCCCCCACACACATATAAATATTTGAAACATTTTGGAAATGGGTTTCTAAGCATTTTTATGACATCTGTATGATTAATTTTAGGCGATATTGAAACCATTTGACAGATTATAGTCACATGACATTTAAATAACCATACTAGAATATTATACATACCTTTCACTTATTGATAATGCATTTTGTCGGATTTACGTCAGATTTACATTCATAACATAGAATTTAAGAGAATTTTAGTTTATTTTATTCTGCACGCAAAGCAAAATCTTAGATTTTATTTTAAGATTCCTGCTTTTTAAAAAATGTACGATTAATCTCTAATATATATATATATATGTGTGTGTAGAGAGAGAGAAAGAGATACTAGTATGTATGTTTCATTTACTGACTAGTCCATTACTCGTGAAGTAGAAATTGACGACGTGAATGAACGTAGGATAAATTATTTATAACTCGAAACACTTAGTATTTCTTTACTAACACTGATTATTCACACACATTTAACAGATTAGTTAAGAAGAATCTCCGCTTCATATAACCTACCTTCTGCAATTTAACTATTGTCTCCTTATAAATTCTAAAGAACGTGTCTTCAGTCTAAGATTCGCTTTTCCATAACTTGTGGGTAAAGACTCCACTGAAAAAAGCATTTACTTACTCTCTTTGCAGGTTGAAACTTGTTTTTAAATTATGCACTTCCCAAGTTTATTGTCCTGTTAAGAAGAAAATGACAGAATATTTGCGTAATCTCTTCTACTCAATGTTTCATGTAATGCGTGTTTTAAATACGATTCTATGGGTGCACATTTTTATGAAAAATGAATACCTAATTTTTAATTATTTGCTATCTTGCCTGTAGAAAATTACAACTAATGTTCTGTTCAGATAAAATATATTCGTATTTACATGAAAAAAAAATTTGCTAATAAACTCTTTGCTAAAATATCAACTTTAGAAGACCCACAAATTATGACCTCGTTAACAAAATGAAAAAAATGATAGCCTTATAAAAATAATACAAATAAAACACACAATTAAGTACTGTTAAAAACAACAAGGATGATTATTACCAGAATAAATCTTAAATGACCTTTAACGAAAAGTTTGGCATTAATTCCTTGCAACCAATTGGTTTACATTTGTAGGTGGAGAAGACACGGCAACTCGCACTCAGCTTTTCTAGGCTCGATTGGTTGCCACTTTTAATTATTTTCATTGTCGAAAATAATTGCTCGCAAGCATAAGTACTTCCAAAAAATTAGTAATGCTCATTAGTACTCATGCAGTGGTTTACATTGCTTGAGTAAATTGCATAATTGTGGAAATTTTTCGAAAATCATACAATTTTAATAAAGCTCTTGAATGTCCACATTCTGAAATTAATTTTTTAAACTAGTTTTGTTTTGTAAATCTATCAGTTCAGTTTGTTACTCATGGGGAACTATTTCCACATCTATATAAAATGGTGAGGAAAAAGAACTAAGAAATATTTTCTCCGATCTAAATGTTTTAAATCATAATTTAAATTCGGCTATTAAGTTTTACATTAGGCATATTTCTTAGTTTCTAAAGGAGCTCCTTTTCTCAAAGGTGGAAAATGTGACGAACTGTTTGTTTCAAGTTTTCAGTTTGCTTTCAAATGTTTTGTGAAACATATTATGTATAAACTGGCCTTTTCGTAGAAGTTTCAGATTTAAGTCATTCAGTTGTTGAGTTATATTGATGAGAAAGACAAAATCACACATTCATTCTTTGTTATTGAACTGAGGCTATGAATAGTCTTTCATTACCAAAAACAATGGAATTTCATTTTTTAAGTCATATACTCTTTTTAGCATGACGTTTACTATTCTGTTATCAGCCCAATTCTGTGTTACAAATTACATCATCATATTTTCTTTCTAAATCTATTAAAAAGTATTTAAATCGGCGGAGATTTAATGCTAGAGATTTAAGAAAATTAGCAAGTTTTATACAAATGTAGTGACATTTGTCATATCTAAAGTTTATGCGCAAAGATTTTGTTGAAGAATTATATGACGTTTACTATTCTGTTATCAGCCCAATTCTGTGTTACAAATTACATCATCATATTTTCTTTCTAAATCTATTAAAAAGTATTTAAATCGGCGGAGATTTAATGCTAGAGATTTAAGAAAATTAGCAAGTTTTATACAAATGTAGTGACATTTGTCATATCTAAAGTTTATGCGCAAAGATTTTGTTGAAGAATTATATAATTA
>KK113693.1:170285-220342 GCA_000611955.2 Stegodyphus mimosarum | reverse complement strand
CTTGGCATTGTTTGTGCTTCATCGGTTGATATGCAGACAATCTTTTCCAATGGTATTGATAAGTTCTGCAAGGAATGAGTAGTGAATAGCACCAGAAAGACCTATACAACAAACATCTTCTTTGGAAAAAAAAATGTCTTTAAACTTCTTCTCGGAACGTCTTCACTTCCAACTAGTGAATGTATAAGAGCCATTTCCCTTAGGAAGTTATCAACGATATCCCTCCCCTTAGGCAGATAGCCCTCGAGTGCTTTGCCATAATTAAAATAAGGCGAATAAATCAAATTCCCAACCAGTTCGACGGACGTGTATGGTTGTCGTCGAAGACTCATTTCTCATCCACAGTCACAATTAGTAATGAAAAACTTCTTAGTTTACTTCTCCTTAAAACTGAAGGATACATTTGCAGACGTCATGTTTTGTTTTCATAACTTCTGTTCATGAGGCACCCACTTGTCGAGTTTCCTTATTTTTACTGTTATTTCCAAGTCCCATTAAAGCAGTTGAAAAGTGTTGGTTTAATGTCTTGCTGATCTCTCGTACAGTTGCTGTGGATGATTAAATCTTTTAATTCATTCTACTTAATGGAGGAAGAACGATAGCAACAGGATCCATTTTGTTGTTTGCAATTTACGGAGTGAATTTTACAAACTAACGACGAGTGAATCTCGCGTTATTGTTCCTCTACCAAATACTTTATTGGTGTTTTTTACGGAAACAGCTGCAGAATTTCCCGATTTGAACAAATAAAAAACTGACTGGCTTCCATGATTGGCTTGCAATCGGTAATGTTCAATATTTAATACTTACTGAGCGAAACATACATTACAATTACATCATCCTATGTGTGACGTTGTAACATGGCATGAAAATTTGGCATAAACCTCAGGATTTCCTTTTTTTCTATAATCAGTAAAAATCTGATCTCATTTATCTGCCATTTCATTTGCAATAATCCAATGCTTTCGTAAAGGAAGAAGTATATTTCAGTTAACAAATAAGATTTATGAGGTGCATGGTGATAGTGCAGTTAAAAAATGAATAATCCACTTGTGATTTAAAATTTCATGTTGGCGGTTCTTTTAATTGGTATTAAATGCTGCGGAGGCCCAGTGAGACTGCTAATGACTATATTATTAATATTCTTTGAAAGTAAATTACCTCCCAGATTGTAAATTACACACTGACAGTATGGAAATCCAATGCTAAAAACCTTTTGCACAGATTGGGAAAATTTCTCTCTTCAGTATTACACTTTGACCTAATTTGGTACCAGTAAATGGAGTAACTTAATTGACATGTAGAGATCATTAGGTTTTACTGAAGCAAAACATGGAAAATCAACCGCATTCTCACCGGGATCCAAACAACGTATCTTCCACTTGTTAGTTTGATATTACTAACCAATAACACAACAAGAACACGCATAGGGAACAAAATAATTACTTATAATTTAAGTTAAAATTATGAAATATTATGAAAATAATTTTCTAGATATTTTTAAATGCTCAAAATACAAACTCACTTCAGCTGGCTCACTTCATGCAAGTGTTTTTTGCATTCTGTACAAGAAGTTCTAGACGATACATACATGGGAACAATCTCTGTTCAACGAGCAGGTATTTTCATTGAGCATACTGATTTTTATAAAGCATTTTATTTATGTACATTAGAATCTGTATTTTACATTAAATTTGTATATGACTTAATAACTGATTTTTAATATGCCGCATTAACGGAATTATAGTTTAGAAAGCTGAAACTTTCTAGAACTACAGAATTCGCAAATGAAGGTATTCATAACAGTACTATTTGTCACGGATGAAATATTCACTCTATACCAAACGGAAACAAGATAAATTTGAAATGATACATTAAGTTATTATGACTCATTAAGTTCTTTGACATTTATGAATGAACATTTTATTGTGATACTACTTTCAACTGTATTAAGTAAATAGTAATAACAACATGTTGTCATTAAAAGGAGACTTTTTAATATCTGAATCACATTTCTGTTTTATATTTAAACCTCTTTCCTCAACCACTTCCTTGGGATATTTCTTACGGAATACAATTGTTTATTTCATATGTGCTTCACTGTCACTTATCAGTTTTGAAAGAAACAAGAAATTAAGTGAAGTTGAGTAGGAAATATAGCTATTTGTATTTTATGTAAATTTCATTTTAAAAAAGCAGTACTTCTAGTTTTTTTTCCCTTCTGTAATTTTTACACATTGTCTGTGGACTTTCCTTTAAAACTCGAACAGTATTTAGCCTTACGGATTTTTTGTTGTTTCTACCTTCCACATGAGTAGTATATATACTAACAGAATATTTTTTCACAATCATCTAGGCTCAGCATTTAATTTTTTAAGGAAAAATACGAATGGGAATAAAAAAAATCGAGTTTAGATGAGAAATTGCATTTCAAATTCGTATAAAATGAAAGCATATTTTCTTTTAATTCTCATGATTTTCAAAATTTTTTTGAGTATAAATTTCCTGAAATATATACTAGGCCTAATACTATTACTTCCGTTTACGAAGTAAAAAGGAAGTATTGTAATTGCGAAAAATTTCGGGTACCATATTTCAACGAAAACATCTATTTTGACCGCTATCGAATGCAATTTAACGTTTATCGAATACAATTAACATTCGTACGTAAGGACAGAATAAAAGACTCTTTTTCCCCCAAAGAATGATAAAAATGGTTTAAAATGGATTCTGAAGATAATTTTTTGTGGCATCTATGCGTACTTACGTATGTATATATGTATTTCGCATAACTCAAAAACGAGTAGCCTCAGAACGTTGAAATTTTGTATATAGGGCTGCTATAACATGCAGATGTGCACATCACATTTTGCTTCCAATCGACAGCACCAAAAGTATATAAATATATGTATATATATATATCCACTCTGTGAGCTCAGTTTCTTTATTCTTGTAAGTTTTATTACTTATATATATACTTATAAGTTAATTGTGCATTTTTTGTTTTAAAAATGATTAAATTATGTTGTTCTTATCTTTCGGTTAAGATTTTTATGTCTTTAGTTAACCTGCATGCAACAATTGTGGAATTATCAACAATTTAAAAGTTTTTTAAGTGCGGCTAAGCCTAATTTTTAGTTGTGATAGCGGCTACATTTGTTTACATTTGAATCTTAGCAGAATAGTGGATTTGTTGCCAATATAGAGAAACTAAGCTTTGCAACAACAAAGTAACGTCTTTTATTATTACGAGTTAAATTATGCTTCATTCATTCTGGAATTATCATTTAAGTTATTAGCTGGTTTTTGCGGACAAATTGTAATTTTAATTGTAAAAATTGTTTTTTTTTTAATTGTTTTAACTGTACTTGGGGTTTTATGGTTTTTCTATATCTTTAAATTTTTAATGAAAGTATTTAAAATTTTTATGTATTTTTGCCTTACCGCGAAGTAAGAACTGAGTTAATTAGTAGCGCATGCGCATTAGGTAAGCGGACTGAATCGTCTGTGAAAAACTATTTCCTTTTCATTTGCTTAATTTCTTTTATATATCGTTTTAGATTTATTATAGTATCTGAATAGAATTTGTGGTAATTCTTCAGATGCCATAATTTTTGCGCGCTCTGAGTTATAAAATGAATGCGATGTAACGCTATTAAGTGAACCTAGTGCCAGAGTGTCTCTATGGCAAATCAATCTAGTGAATTTTAAAGCGTGCATTTGTTCTATTGTGGTTTATGCTCTGTCGACCAAGTAGTTTTAACTTAATTCAATAAGTTTAAATGAAATGCAGGAAAAAATGCGTATAATTTAATATTCTGTACAAGGAAGTCATGGGGTGTACACGTCAGATTTTTTCATCATAAATTTATGCCACGAGGAGACGTATGCACTTATTTAATAAAAAAAATTTAATTAATCAACACAGATCTACTTTAATTTATTTAATTGAATCGCTCCAGGACAAGACTTACAACAATTATTTTCGCTAAGTGGAAATACTTTTCATGTTTGTTTGCTTTTTTTTTTTTTTTTTTTTTTTTTTGCCATGAAAACTGGAGGTAATAAATACTTCGAAGAGATTTACTTCCATTCAATAAACTCGTCCAGTTTTATTAAAGAAGAATAAGAAGGCACATTTGCAAGCCCTGAGAATTTTTTATTTTAAAGTCAGAAAATGTGTTTAGATTCAGAATTCTCCTACCTCTTAGTAAATTAGAAATTTAAGATTTTGAAATAAAAACTTGCAACGATTAGTTCTTCAGATGAAATAATTTTTTAGCATTCTGAATTATAAAATGAATGAGACGTAACGCTGTTAAGTGAACCTAGCGCCAGAGTGTCTCTATGGTGAATAAATATAGTGAACTTTAAAACAGTTCATTTACTCTATTGTAGTTTATGCGCTATCGACGAAGTAGATTTAATTCAAAATTCGTTAGCTGGTAATTCAATATGTTTAAATGAAATGCAGGAAAATCGCGTATAATTTAATATTCCGTACAAGGAAGTCATGCGGAGTGCACATCAGATTTTTTTCATTTGTATTATACGTGAAGTTAAAAAATTTAAGGAAGTTGCCTAATTTGTCGTGTCCGATAAAAAATTTCTTTTAATTTATGCTTCCTTGCTCTATAAAATTTCGCTATTAAAACAAGAACATATATATCGTTTTTTAAACTATAGCTTTAATATACTATGCATTTTATATGGATTTTATATTAATTTGAAGAAAATTTTTTTTCAACTAATTAAGTTAACTAATTAATTTTTAAACAAATTAATTTTTAAACAATCCATTCTTTCTTTTCCCTGGCATAATATTTTCATATAGAGTTTTCCTTATTTTAATAATGTAGTGCTTGGCATTTGTTCTACTGAACTACTCGCATAAAAGATAATAAGCTTACTGCTTAAGTCTCTCATATAACCCTTAGACTTTATATCAGCACCGAGACTGAAGTAATTTTCTCCGAAATGCGTATTTTGAAATAAAGCTTGAATATTGCCATATGTGTCTTTCACTTTTACGCCATAAATTGTGGGAATAAATAGAAATTAAATCTGTCTTTAAACATATGAAGGATGGGTGGATGAAAAGTTCCCACTCTTTTAAGTTGTATAACATTTTGAATTACAAATATTAGTCTCTTACGATCATCGGAATAATATCTGGGTTGCAATTAATTAAAAATTCGCTTTTCTTATTTTAAATTCCTACTATTAGCTCACACTCTCACTATATTTTGTTCAAATTTTCAATCGCTAATAAAATACTTTTTATTCATACACTCAAGTTCAAATAAATTTTTTTAAACTTGTAGTGGATGACACTTGATGTCAATACAGTTTTTTCACATATTAAATTCAATTTCTACTTATTTATTCCTGTTTATCGGAACTAAAGATATGCTGTTTTTATTGAATATAAGACTCACAAATAATGACCGTTTATTAGGAATTCTCACGTGCTGTAAAAATTAATTTTATAACAACTTATAAACAATAGTACAAGACTGTGATGAATGGGATTACAATATTTAAAAAAAAATAAGGGGCAACAGTAAGACAGAGTTCTAAAGACTTTTAAAGTATATGGAATTAAAGAATTGTAGTTTTATAGAGTTGGATGAAGCGGATGTAATGTCCCATTATGTAGCGAAAATTCTCCCCATATTTCTATGTTAACGTGATAATAATATATGTTTAAAATATAACCCTCTAAAATGTCCCTTGCTTCACAAACGGAGAATGCGAAAAGAAACTACAACACAACGCAAGCGATGATTAGAGAAATAAAAATATGAGCGCCAAGAAAAGCTTCTTAGAAAACTCTTCGCAGCAGGTCAAGCATATGTCGCCTTCAGTCGTGTGAAATAATTAGATGGAATATTAATTGAAGAAATGGATTGCTCGGAACTCATTGGAAAGATTCCTTGCAATAATGGAGCATTACAAGAGATGGATAGAATGAGAAATTATAGACCACCATCAGCTTTATAAATTAAAAACGAAAAAATGTTAATAATGTTAATACACAGTAACTAAAATAAAATTTTCCTTTGTTGATTTAAGGAAGTAGGAATTGACTTAATTTTTTTATATTACTTGTTTTTGCTTGAATGCTATATTTTACAGCACTTCTTTTAACTAGTTGTAACAACAGACTTAAAATCGATCTAAGATAAAAACACAATAGAGACTTTTTCGTTAAAAGTCTACTTAAAATAAAATATAATATTGCATTGCACATCATTCTTAGCGTAGAATAAGTTAAAATACGATTTCAGAGATCTGTTGAACAAATGTGTATATGGTTATACAAAATTTAATTATTTTTTCACAGTTGAATATATCTTTTAGGCAGATCTTGAAAGTTTTTGTCTGTGCTCTGTATATGATATGGGTTATTCTTCGAGTTCGCATTTTGCAATTGTGCTATTAAACGATTTGGAATTTAAAATAGTTTTGCAGAATTAAGGTGCTAATTAATGTGACTATAAAATTTAATTGATTCAATATAATTACTTGCATATATGTAGTATAAACTTCTATTTTAAAAAAACATACAAGAAATGTGTCAAATCATGTAATAAATTTAGTTCATTAACATCTCCTAAGCTCGTTTGAAGCGCACTTCAGTTGGGCATTCCTACGAAAATATCTGAATATCTGCATGGGAATTAAGATTTTGAAAATATTTTAATGCTTTTAATGCTATTTCATAATATTTAGAGTCTTCAAACGTTTGTGACGTATCGGAATTATTCATAAATTTTCACGAAAAAGATAATATAATTTATATTATGGTAAAATATCTCTTACTGTTTTTTTCCGTAAAAATACGTTTATTAGTAATGATATACTGTATAAAGGTATAGTAGTCTTCTATAAGATTTTATTGATAAGATAATGCATTGGGCAAATAACTTAATGAAAATTGACATTTATGAAAGGAAATCCTAGTATAAGAAATAATAAAATAGACTCTAAATGAAGTTGGCTAATTAACTAGGTTGAAACTGAATTAAGTTCGAACAAAAGTATTAATATTATATACTAGAAATAAAAGTATTTCAATAAAACAAAGTTTCATGAGATGAAATGGTAACCAAACTGTAAAATCTTTGAACACTGGGTAATTCACTTTGATTTGATACTCGAAGTATTGATCTTAGGAATTTATTTGTATATGTGACGTAAATAATAGTTGTTTTCTCTTGAAAGTTGTCTATGAAAGCAGAAATATCTTGTAATTAGCTTATGAAAAAGGTAGAGTAAAATTTCCTTAACTAGGGCATTTAATGTGTAAAAATAATTGCGTGAATGTAATGAGTTAGAGAAGATATTGAATTAAAAGATATTAAAAATTAAAAATAATTGGGAAGATTTCTGAATGAGTACATGAAACAGTGAATACGATTCTGAAATTATGGATGAAAGTTGAGATTTAGTTCTCAAAATTCAGAATATATCATGCTCGTTATTAAAGGCAATCGAGGTTCAAAACTAAGCTTTGGTAACATCGAAGACCTTAGAAACATGCATTCAAATATAAATGATAATAAAAATTATAACGAAATAGCTAAATATGTAGGAAATTGTTAAGACTGGGAATGTGAGTGAAGTTAAATAATGAAGTAAAATAGTAGAACTATGAATAGTAGGACTACTGCAGAAAGAAAAATTTCACAGTACTTAAATTAAAATAGAATTGTAAAATATAGCCTAAGTAAGGCATAGTCAATGAATTGTGTAGGAATAATAGCTAACGGTTATAAAATAAAATGCTTAATCGGAAAATATCGAGATGTTTAGAAAAGTTAAATATGCGAAAAATCATGTAAAATTAAATAAAATATAATTAAGTAAAATCTAAAACGTTATTGAGACCGAAAATTATGAAAAATGAATTAAAATATTCGAAGTATGTTGGAAACTAAAAGGTAAAAAATGCCAAAAGTTAAAAATCATTTTTTTAGATTAAATAATATGCTAAATAAAAGCGCCTATTTGAATGATTACGCTCATAAAATATAATAAATAAGTTAAAGAAACAGAATATATTGAAAATTACAAATATTAAACCGTACGAAAGAAGTTACATCTAAAATTAAAGGAAGGTCGTGCATATGGTCAGAAAATATAGGAAATAAAATTTAGAGTTTGTTGGAAATTGCGATGATTGAAATGTGTGAAAAAGTTAAAAATTAGATAAAAGTGTGGTACGAAATATAACGAATAGGGTATGAAAGATTTATATGATGTGAACATATAACAAATTAGTTAAAATTCAGAATATGTCAGAAATTTCAAACTTAAGTATAATAAAGAGAATGAAGTTATTATATTTAACTTCAGAATAGAATAAAGTTATTATACTTACTTCGAAGTTAGATATAATAAATAGAATAAAAGATTATAATTTAGTAGTAAAGTTATACGAAAAAGTAAAAATTACATCTAAAATTAAATAATATAAGAAATAATAGTGCTCATTTGAATAATTGTACTAACAAAATATAATAAATGAGTTTAAAATTAGATTATGTTCAAAATATCGAAGGTTAAAAAAGTACAAAAAAAGTTTAAAATTAGAGCATGTTAAAAATTACAAAGGCTAAAATATGTGTAAGAAGTTAAAAATCACGTCTAAAATTAAATAATGTAATAAGTATAGGCATGCGTTTGAGTAATTACGCTCGTAAAATGTAACAAATGAGTTTAAAGTAAGAGTATGTTGGTTAAAAAGGCATAAAAAAGGTTTAGTAACATTAAGGTAAAAGAAAATAGGTGTGCTATTCTGAATAGAAAATATAAGAAATACGTTAAAGTTATTTATACATATTAAATTTATACATATTAAATATAATACATATTAAATTGTAAATTACGAAATATATCAAAATATGAGAGATGATAATTACAATTTTACATCTAAAATAAAGAAAAATTCATGGTAATCAGTCATTAATCAAAATTGCTGAAACAATCTTGTATTTGGCGTACATTTACTAAAACACTCAATCGATTTCGAGGGCAGCTGCAGGTCCCTCCTCATCAGGAGAGCAAAATATCTAGAAAGGCTTTTCTCTTCTAATGTCATTAAATTTGGACATAAGAGGTTTTACATATGGGCAAAATAATAATAAACTAAAAATAAAATAAATAAATTTAAGAATGTCGAATTATAATGTTATGTTACTGAGAAAAAAAAATCTGAAAGCTTTCAAATTTTATGCCCAAAGGGGCGTTTTTTTTTATCGTTTTGTGAGTTACCTTTATTTATTAAATATGCTCTTCTCCTAAACCATAAAATTCAATTCAACAGCAATATCGCAAACTAATTTAAAAAGAGTATATCTTTAGAATTCCCGATACAGTCTCTCGTGTTAGAGATCTTTTTTTTTCCCGTACAGAGTTGCCACAGCTAGCTTTGAAATGGTTGAATTTCTTAATCATAAACTCATAAATACTTTACAATACATGAAATAGATAATAAAACAAATTCCAAATTCCACATTTGGGTTCCAGATGCTCATATTCGGGTGGAGACGACCGTTATTCAAAATTTGACGGCTCTGGGTACCATTGTTTTATCACTATGCAAAAAACATATATACATTTATGCAGATTCTTCATCATTTAATTTCTTTAAATATAATACAGCTCGATAACATTTAGTGAGAATAATTTGAAAAATGATTCAAATTTTTAAAGTTTTCCACTCAAAAATGCCAAAACAAAATTAATAGCCCTCTTTTGGGCTAAAAATGTTAAATTACAAAAATCCTAAAATTAAAGGTAATTATGGCAGGGAAATCAATAAAAGATAACCTCTTATCAAACTGTCACTCTTATCTTGGTCCTTTCCCCTTATCAGTTGGTTGCGGTAGCACATCGCGCCTGCGTGTTTGCTCCGCTCTCCGCCTCCTGTCGCTGAGCTGTCACTTTCCCACTACTTTATCAAAGTCGTATTTTCTTGGTTATTTATTGTATTATTTTTATGTTGTTCGTTAATTTAAGTTGAACTTCTTCTTTTCTTCACAAATTGCTTTGTTAAGCTTAAAATATTATTCTGTCTGCTGTATATAACTATGTAGTTTAGAGACTCATTTTTTAAATTCAAAAAAGAAGTAATCAATAGCTCTAAATTTTTATTCGGTTCCTTTTAACAAGGATCAATTGGATGCTTATTTTTTCAACGTTATATAACGACCAGTCTCATGACAGTTTTACTTTAAGAACAGCATAAATTTTAAAAGTCTGTTTAGAATTATTACCTTCTTCACATTCTCATCTTTTTTAGCCATAATCAGTTGATTATCGGATTTCGTATATGCTGTAATTTTTAATGTCCATGAGCCTCGAGTGCTCTGTTATAATAAAAATAATATAACCTTTCAGCGATATACTATAATAATGTAATGAATTTAACATTTTTGAAACGAATTTTAAGACAGGAGATGCAAACATCTTAAAATAACAGTCTGGATGCTAATAATGCAAATAATGTGTTTTTAGTAGCTATATTGACCATTAAATTGAATCATAAGTTATTGATTTCAGAATTAACACAAATGTGAAATCTGCAAAAATATAGATCTAAATATACCTGATGAAGTCAACTAAAAGTTGTTCGGTATATTCTTGGTCCTTGTGTCTTTCCATTTCAATCGCATATATGTTTGCATATAGCTTATAATTCACCTTTAAGCTATAAGTCAATGACATATAATAGCTTATAAGTCAGCCTTATAATTTAACAGTATTTTATTTGAAAATCATGTTACACATGAAGCGTGATTGCAACTGATTTCTCTTAGGAAAGATTTCATTGCTTTTGGAAATGAAATACAGAAGTTCAATTAACTGGGCTCCAGCTACAGGAAAGATAGTTATCCAAATCGCAAATTTCTTTTCTGGCGAAGTAAAATATAACTTGTTACAAACTTTAGTGTGTTTTAATTTGTGTTAAGTTTGTTTGTAAGTATTTTAATTTATGTATCTACTTTGCTGACTTGAAACACGAAAAAAAAAAATATTACTCTTTTACAAAAATTTAAATAATTTATTTACCGATTTTATTTTATATCGGCAAAGAAATCATGTCTTCTTTAATTTCAGCTGAACAAAAATAAGTTTGCATTTTATTTTGCTCAAATAAGAAATAATTTCTTTTAATGCAGAACAGAAGAAATAAAGACAAAATCACTTGTTTAATTTTAAGCTGTACGTTAAAACTCAGTTGAAACCCAAATTAGTTACGTGTTTAGCAAATAAAAAAAACTTCATTACTTAATTACATTCCTATCCTTCTCAAACAAACGATGCATTTTGTGTTTCTTTTATGAAAAAAAAAATTTCCTTTATTATTTAAATTTTACAAGCTTTTCCGAAATAATATAAAATAAATAGAATTCCTCTACTCTGCAATACAATAAAAGGAAAAGACAACCAGATTATCCAGATGGCCTGCGGTTTAATTAGTCCTGCATGATTGGAATTCTGCAGTGCACGGTTTCATATTTATGCATATTAAAATTCGAACACTTAGTGTGAAATTTTCAGCTATAATAACAATTTCATGCATCGAGGAAAACATATGATGGTATTAAACACAAAAAGAAATGAAAAACGAAACCACCCGAACAGGGACTCGAACCCTGGACCGTTAGGTTAAAAGCCTAACGCTCTACCGACTGAGCTATCCGGGCTCAACGACACAGGTAGGAAACGTCTTTCTTGAGTTTCACTCTTATTTTGGGAAAACTTAAAAGTATTTATTGTTATTATCTTATCAGTAGTACACCACCTGTTCTGCTGCAAAGCTTTCACACTGCGGTTTCGAGCTCTTTTTTTTTTTCCTATAGGACACGAAAAAATGATTACAAGAATCAAACAGTCCTGTTTATGAATAGTTTAGTAGTAAAGTTGTCTGCAACAGAATAATATTTTTGGTGTATGTGGAATATAATACAAACGGAATAAAAAGGGCAAAAATAGTATAATAAATAGATTAAAATAGTATCTACTTATTTTTTGAATAAATCTTAGAAAATTTTAGCAGATGTGAAAAATTAGTTTTTGCTAAATTCACCGTTATGTAGAATTAGAGGGTAGATACATGTTTATTAGCAGAAAAGAGCAGAAATTTATTTTATCCTGTAAGAATATTCTTATTTTTCATTATGATTTTTAACATCGAAACGCACTGTCATTCTTGATTTACGAAGAAATTCTTGCATGACAAAAGAAGTTTGTAAAGAAGGAAGAAGAAGGAAAAGGTTGCCATATCGGAAGACTTTCTGAAGGAAATTAACTCATACTCATGCCGGGCAAAAGAGTGTCTATCGTTAAGGATGTCTATGATTAAACCCGTTCATTATATAAATGTTTCACAAAAATAAGAAATTAGATATATCATAAATTATAACAAATTTAGTTATTATAAAGATAAAATAAAGATGTGAATTTTGAAAAAATGCACCTATTCATTGAATTCCTTAATTTGTTACACCATATACTAATATACTATTATAATATGAAAGATAAACTAAAGTCCTTACGTCATAGAAACTGCTGTAAGTTAATCCACGTGATTAATATCTTGACAGCGTGAAGTCATTTGAAGTGAAAAACGGAAAGACTAGATGCTTCCGATCTCTCTGATAATGATCATAATTGGGTAAACTAAAATAATTAGTCTGTATTTCAATCTAAATCATTCTCTTGACTTCAACGAGGGACTTAATACCAGTTTTCAATTTTTTTTCCCCAAAAGCAAATTTAAAAATCATCCCCGAACTGGAAAAATGACAGTTACTATATTTACGAACATATAAATGGCAGCGTATGAAATTATTTTAAAGTTTTCTTGCTTGGTATGTTGAACTTGAAGCGGAGAAGGACATAGTGATTCTTTTTGCTTGATTTATTGAACATTTACTCATGATGCATAAAGCAAGTGTTGCATAAATGTATTTTCATTTGCTTTTTGTAGGACCTATTATTTTATTATTATCGAATATGAGGTGCTGAATGCTCTTACTTTCAATAGGAAAAAAAAATAATGCAGCAATAAGTGTATATATATATTTCCCCTTTTCGTCCACATTAACAGCAAGTTTAATAACAAATAACTCTTTGAAAGGGGGAAAAAACAATGCGAGTTTATTGTTAATCTTTAGCATGCGGGTATGTATCTGATTTTGGTAAAGCACTCGAGGGCTATTTGCCTAAGCGGACAGATGTCTTCTTTCTAAGGAAAAGGGCTCGTATACATGCTACACATGGGAAGAAAACCGCAAAAACACCGATACAACCAGCCCGTTTGCGGGATTCGAACTTCGAACCCAACTACTAGTGTTCAGCGACTTTACTGCTTGGCCGCTGGCAAATCTTTAGGAGGTTGGACTAGATTGATTAGATTCTAACGAATCATTCTAAGATTGTCTATTGAAAGGATGGAATGTCTTCAGTAAGAAATGCGAGAAAATATGTGAGAAAAATTTCGGAAACTTCCATGTAGTCAGCCCATTCGCCGTGATTTGGATTTGTCTCGAATTGCCAGTATTCTGCGATTTTGCTGTTCAGCTAATGGTGAAATGCATAATAACAGAATAAATAAGTTAAAATAATTAAAAATACTTTTTTTACATTTTAATTAGCATTTATAATATCTGAAAGAATGTTTTAAACATAAGAGATTTCTAGTTTTTAGAAAATATTGTCTGAGGCCAAACGCGAAAATCTTGCTAATTCACTCAGCATAAAATCTCTGTCATTTCCCTTATTATATAACGACATTTTTAATCAATATAGTATGATGTATTTAAAAGCAAAGTGAACTACTTCATAACATCTTGCAACTAGGGTTATTAATGTACGTGCATCCACTAGTATAATTAATAAATGACGTTTCTAATGCCAAATATTATCTTCCCTGCAGAATTTTTTTATCGCTTTTACACAGCCTAACATTATCTCATATAATCATTAACATTTTATGTCTTATCGACATATGGATTGCGGTCTTCTACTCATCGTCTTCCTTCTTATATTGATTTTCAGGTAACTGAATATTATATCTTAGTCAAATTTAGGGATATTTTTGGTGTATATCTTAGTCAACCTTATATCTTAGTAACCTTATATCTTAGTCAAATTTAGGGATTGCCCATCATTGGTGATCTACCACCACCAAGTAACTCGCCTATATTTTATGTTCGAGTTTTTTTTTAATTCTTCTGTATTGATTGCGCATGTTCAAATTTGCCTGGCGTTTTTACTGATGCAGGTTATAACTCTTTGCATCTGTAGGTATTTTCTGAATCCTCTACAGGCTATCTGTTCGCTTTCACTGCAGTTTGCTACATGTCATTACAAGTAATGCCATATTTGCACTCAAATTATACGATATTTTTTGTAGAATTCCGGCTCTTTGAATTTTACCCAGTAATGGAACTAAAGCCTTCCGATTTTTCGAAGCTGTTGCTTACGAGCATTCGAGAATGCCTTAATTCTCATTAAATGAAGATTTACATAAAGAAAAACATGTACGGAAGGGCAATGTTGACAAATATCGACAAACTGGGAGAAATGTGTGTTCGAAAGTGGATAGGAGGAAATCTTGTAACATATTTATCAATGGTAGATTCAGATATTGCTGGTGTAAAGACCTAACAACGATTAAGTTCTACAAGAAGACTTAAGGACAATAAATAGATGTATCACAGAGCAGAAAAATTATCTAACACATGCATTTACTTGAAATGTAGGGGGAAAAGAAATTATAAAACAAATTTAATTGTGCAACCCAATTGTCCAGATCGACGATCAGAAATCGTAAACCTTGCCAAAGATAGCCAATTAGTGTCTTTCGCTACGAAGTCAAAATGTATTAGTTAATATGTAAGTACCAATTTTTACACTTGAATGTCATTTTTAAAAGTGATTCTGTGCAAGGATGAGGGGAAAAAATCTATACAATGCTGTCACTGAAATTATAGCGGTTTATGTTATTTTTAGCTTTTAACTTTTACTGTCTTATAAACAATAAATTCATTAAGAAGGTTTCATCACTTGAGGAATGTCAAAGCTCTTTTGCTAGCAGTTTAACTTGGCAACCTCTTTTATAAAGTTAAGAAATTACCATAACAAGGAATTAATCGAAATTGCCAATTTGGAATTAATCGAAATCAGTTTCAAATGTTGGATTTTCATCTGAAAGACATTATGGCAACATTTCCTGCCATTATTTTTAACTGCTTTTTCATAACTTAAATCGCAATACAATTCAGAAAATTCAATGCCTGCTGCATTTGTAAAAGGCTAATTATTATTATTTTTTTTAACTTCATTAAATTTAATTCAATATATAAATTGCCAAAAAATTGCTTTTAATTCTTTACTTTCTAACATGGGACAATACCAATTACTTTTGAAAGAGAGAATATATCTAAACTACTGAAATGAATATGTCTATGTAAATTAATTGCACATTCAAAAATTAATTAACTTATTCGCACGCTGTTTACTTATTATCGACTGGGAAAGAGGGAGAGATAAAAGAACTGCAGAAATACTTCATATATTTCTCTTTTTTCTTTCGTTAATTAATCGTTAATAAAATAAGAACTCATTCTGGAATATGATGTCCAATTACTTACTAAAAGTGAGTAATTCACTTCCTTCTCCAAATTCTGTCAAGTTAAAGTTTCAAAGAATAATCTGTAAGACGAAACAAGGAAAGATTATGTATTAATTAGTACTTCATTACGAAAAGGGAAAATAGTCAATATTAAAATTCAGTTTTTGTTAGAGCTTAATTTCACCTATTTGTAAGTTCCTCACTGACTGAGTGCAGTAGTCTTTTCTTTGTATTTTAACTTGACGATATTTCGGTGAGCCTTGAAATTATTTTATGATAACTTTTCAGAATTTCGAGTAACAAAATACTGCGCCTGCCAGACGATACTTTGGTACGCAAATAGACTCTAAGAAATATTTATTTTTACAAGGGGAAAAACTCTCTATAATTAAAAAAAAACTTTCTATTTTTTCTGCTGTAAGAATACCATTTCCCTCCCCTCCCCCTCAATTTAGACTGAATATTTCAAATATTTCTGTAAAAGCAAATTTCCTTTTATTTATTAAAAAAAAAGGAAATAGAAGAAATTAAACGCCGATTTTGTTTTTCATGCTCTTCATAATTCAGCGGCAATCGATAACTCAAGTGACTGACTGGTGGTCTGTAACAGCTTAATTGCAGCAATCCATAGGTCGTTCGTTCAAAGGCTAGTTTTTTTTTTTTTTTTTTTTAAAGTCTTCGGTTATTAGCGAAAATTTACCTGAATTTTTAGTAACTTTTCTTTTACATTGATAGCATAATAATTTTAATGAATTGGGAGTAAAAATTACAGAAAGTTATGTATTTTATATTACGAAATGAAGTGAATTTTATAAGGGAATCTGAAGCAAACATTTAATCAACTTCAGAAATGCATGAAGTACTTGTATAAAAAAATTATATATTGTATCATTTTCATTAAAAAAAAAAATTTGGAGCTTTCAGATTTTATATTACGCCCAAAGGGGCGTTTATTTAACGTTTTGTGTGTTACCTTTATTCCTTTATTTATTAAATATCATGTTATTCGCACTTAAACCATAAAATTCAATTCAACAGCAATATCACAAAATGTCTAAAAAGAGCACATCTTTAGAATTTCCGATACACAGTGCCGCGTGCTGGAAATATTTTTTTCTCTTTTTTTCCGCCGTACAGTGTTGCCATTACTCGCTTTGAAATCGTTGAGTTTTTTAATCAAAATTTCGTTAAAGTTTTATGAAATATGCAATAGATAATAAAAGAAATTCAAAATTTGGGCTTCCAGATGCCCATATCTGAGTGGTGGACTACATTATTCAAAATTTAATGTCTCTAGGTATACCACTGTTTTTTCACAGTGCAGGAAACATACATACTTCTGCAGATTCTTCATTATTTGATTTCTTTAAATATAATGCAGCAAAATTCGTCGATCGCAAAATTCTTGTGTTATGGCTACTATCGTTTGCATCCAAAATTAAACTATGATGAAATTTCGTACTAACTTATATATTGTTAGTCTGCATATATGTTTCTCTCTCTTTTCTGTTTTTACTTTTATTCAAACAGATATGTAGTTTTTACAATTTCAATTTTTTTCTTTTAATATAACTATACACTCACAAATGAAATGCAGAGAATTAAATGCTGTAACTTTTCAGCTGACCTTTTTTTTTAGCTGAGTATTTAATGCTATTTCAATAGCAAAGATTTAATTCAATGAGTAAAAAAAAAAAAAAAAGGGGGGGGGGAGAAGAAGAAGCTATTATTCGTAGGGAAATATTTGTATGATCGCACTTTTAATTTACCCTCTTCCTTATGTTTAAAAGATTTTTACTAGGCTTTGTAACAAATAGCCATTTGTGCAATAGCGTAATTAATGATCCCATCATAGATAAGCTCTGAATTTCAGGATACGTCTAATGCTAAGTATGTGCCTTTCTTCAAGAAGAAATGTAGAAAAATATTTATTTAACATGCAGAAAAGATTTTATTTTATCTTTTGCCTAAGAGATTATTTTTAATCCAAAGGGCGTTAGCCCAGAAGGGCTATTAATTTCGTTTAGGCATTTTGTGTTGCTTCACGTTTAAAATTCTTGCCACCAAATATTAGCGCCCTGCTTTATATTTAAAGAAATTAAATAATGAAGAATCTTCACACATTGTATGTATGTTTCTCGCATTGTGATAAAACAATGGTACATAGAGCCATCAAATTTTGAATAACGCATGTCTCCACCTGAATATGGGCACCTGGAAGCCCGAATTTGGAATTTGTTTTATCTATTTTATATTATGTAAAGCATTTATGAGCTTTTGATTCAGAAACTCAACGATTTCAAAGCGAGCAGTGGATACTGTACGAGGAAAAACCAAGCAAACAAACAAACAAACAAAAGTATTTATCTTTAGCGCGCGAGACTGTGTTCGGAAATTCTAAAGATATGCCCTTTTTAAATTATTTCGAGATATTGCTGTTGTATTGTATTTTAATGTTTAAGTACGTAGACCATAATATTTAATAAACAAAGGTAAAACACAAAACGTTAAAAAAGCCCCTTTAGACGTAATATAAAATCTGAAAACATTCAGGATTTTTTTTTTTTTTTTTCTTGAAGACGAAATCCGGGCTTTCCGTTGTTTATTCAAAAACAAAGAACTTTTAAATGAAAATCGCTACATTAAAATGTAAAAATACAAATTAATCTATGTTTGAATTCAACCCATTTAAGAATTTAACTTCTGTCCCATCCACCACCACTTAAATTACATTCATCACAAATATTTAGTTATTGATCCAGGTTATAATAACTATAAGAGAATTTTTCAAATCAAGAATGTATATAGAATGAATATGCTAATGCGCTCAGAAATATATTACATAGCAAGTAAAAATTAATATTTCCTTTAAATGTTTCAAATTGTTCATCTTATTTTAATAATTAAGGATGTGCATTTGTTTTCAGGAGAGTACTTAAAAAAATATAGCCACTTTATTTTATATAGATGTGACGAGGTTATACAAACTTGCAAAAGTGTAGAACCTATACCGGTAAAATGGCCTCATAATTTACTAAAATGAGTTACATAAGATTAAGATCAAATGCCATAAACTTCTTCTAATTACGCTTTTTTAATTATGAACATAGCAATATGATTTTAGGAAAGCTTTGTCAAACTTTTCTCCTTCGCAAATGATATAATGAAATATTCCGCATCATAACTTAAGATACAATGAGTAAAAAATTGTAGCTCATTAATAATAAAATTGATAGGGCTTATTAAAAAAGGAAAAAAATATTTTTAGAAAGTGATATATAATTAATCAAAAATAACATTTATGAAACATAAAGAGATACGTCTAATGTATAAGCTCCAAAAGATGCATGCAATAATACTCTCCATAGCTATAATTCCTATTTACCATTATTACTTATAAAAATCAAATTTTTAAATACTTCTGCCATCTCAGAAAGATTTTCAAACTTCATGTCTTAGGTCATAAGAGTTTGGCTTTATCATACAATTCTAAAACACATTATTGTGAAACTACAGTGGTTTTATTAGTTAATTAAAAATTATCATAGATTATAAATTAATAATAATTTTAATGAAAATTTTTATGACAGACATATATATATATATATATATATATCAGTTTGGGGGGAGGGAGCTTTTAAATTCTCTTAGTCATTAAAAAAGTATTTGAAAGTAATTTTAACGCTGTTTGATATCGAAAAAAATTTATGAAGTTATGAAATTAGAATTTAGTATTAACTTAAATTACATATATATATATATATTAAACTTAAAGCAATCAAAATTAAAATTAAATTGATATCAAAACAAGGCAATTCCCTATGCAGATAGGCATTTCTGACCGTTAAAAAAGGACTACGATTCGTATAGCAGACACTACGTATTCCAGATGGACATTTATCATAAATTTCTATTGAAATGTGTGAAGTATTGTTGACAATGACTTGCCAAAACTGAATAGAACATCATCGAACACTTAGAGAACCTTCATTCGGATCCAAATCAACCCTTGAGGGAACTTTTCCATCATAATAATATTACAAGCACATGGGCACTCCCCCTTTGCCATCGGATTGGATAACAAAGCCACTAAGCCAGCCAATCACACTCACCTTTCGTACCGCTCTTTGCCGTCATGAGACCGTGTCCATCCGTCCCGCTATCGCTTGCCAAAATACCGATTCTATCCTCTTCATCCATAGCTACCTCTCTGTCACCTCTCTCTGCTCCCTCACTCCCTACCTGCTTTCTTTTTTCATTCTACGATTCGAACTGTCAATTGTGCCCCGTATCCGCCCACATCTGTTCCTGCCATTGGACAAGTATGACGTCACTATGAGAGGCGTGACCAAATCCTGAGCCAAGTGGGGTGGCCATCTGCACTCTGTATCTGAACCGCGCGAAAACATCGTGAGTCTGCTGAGGTGGTAGAGGCACTTTTTTCGACGGCTTACACCAAGCGACGAGTGTTCGATTCCTTTTCGAATTGGCTGAACCCTCCCCCTTGGCTTCTTGGGGTTCCGGAACTTTACTCTGCGGAAAGCATTTCTCCCCCCATTCTCTGTCAGCATTTTCTGCCCCCCCATTTGTGCATCTAAGAACTAATTTCAAACAAAGGTGAGAAGTGAGCGCATTTGATTTGCAAGTGATTTTGAATGCAGAAAATAAAACAATTCTTATTACAGAATTTGCAGATTATTAATTAATTTTAGGAAAGACTTTTTCGAATGATTTCACAGTTTAGTCTCGGCAAAAGGACAGACTGACTAGATCAATATGAAATGCTCTTTAATGACAACATAATTTTTTTAATGGCAGATAAAGTCTTTCTTAACCGCATTAGAAGCTGAAATTTATTGATTAGCTGTTGAAACTATTCAAGAGACAGATTATATTGCTAGAATTAAAAAAGAACAAAATTTTTAATTGTTCGAGAAGTTCTGCGTTTTGTGATATAATTCCTCCAGAGTTATTTAGAGATTAAAAACTAGCACGTGAATTTTTCTATATTTGTGGTTACGATCAAAGCTTCAAGACATGCTTCAAATCTTCAAATACTGCTATGAGGTAATTTAGATTTTGTGAGACTGTCATTAGCTATGGAAAAAGAAAGCTGCCACCAGAAGACAAAAATGGGACAAAAAACATTGTGAACATTTTGGTGAATTTTAACTCGATTTATAGATATCTGGTTCTCTACATAAGGTGGACCCATCGGAGGGCAACAGCCCTCACGAGGGCCCCCTCACGTAAGCTCTGGAGTACGGTGTGAACTTAGGAGCGGGTAGCAGCTCCTACGGTAAGCCTTACAGTCGCTTCATGGTATCAGTAATGAACCTTCTTCACGGGGACCCGCACAATCGTGCCGGGGCTCCCTTGGGACATCACCCTCATATTTCTATGCTGTCAAATACTGGCATCAACACAAGCAATTCGGGACCCACTAGTAATCCAGGGGGTCCCAGCCAGTCTGCCGTATCCCATCAGCGATCGCCATTTGCAATCCAAGAATTGCTTGGTTTGGGAAATAGCGACAACACAACCAGTTCTCCGACGCCGGCTTCGCCTCGGCCTCACGCTGGCCATCCTCACCTCCCGGCCGTATCGTCATCAGCTCTCGTACCGACGGGAGGACACCCCTCGCACTGCTCGCCTTACCAGCATCGTCCACATCAGCCTACGGCAGCACAATGCTTTTCCGATCCGAGTCGTCTTTATTTTGGTACTGCTTTCATGCCCAACATGGCTGGCACCATGCATGGCATGACGGCACCACCGATGCCCACCATGCTAGGATTCGACCAAGGACCGCAACCACATCAAGCTAGGGCCGATACTAATGGTGAGTTCGGAAATACATAATTTTTATATGTTATGAAATTTGGTATGATTGTGTCTTATTAATGTTTATTTTTATGAAATTTGGTATGATTGTGTCTTATTAATGTTTATTTTTATGAAATTTGGTATGATTGTGTCTTATTAATGCTTGTTTTTATGAAATTTGGCAATTAAGTGTAACTTGTCGTTTCGAAATTAGTAAATCTATTACACAGAAAGAATTCCGCGGTTAACAAGCCTGCCAAGATTTTCAAACTGTACAAATCAACCCCTATTGCTATTTAATATCTATAAATTAAATAAAATTTCTCATCTTATGTGAAAGGAGTAATTTTTGCCTTGAAAATTCGTAAATGCATGTTTCTAAAGCATCTAAGAAATATGTCGTTATAGATTATTTGTAAGACTAATCATACATTTTGATATGTAGTTATTTAGAATCCATAGCTGATGATCATTATAAAGGAATGCCTAGTTTACAGTATTTTAAAGTTGAATTTTGTCAAAATTCTCATTTCTTAAGTTACCTATGGAACCTGCGGTTATCTAGAACTATATCCAAATAAATATACTGCTGTATTTATTTTAGAAAATTTGAACATGAAATTCAAAATTAGGTATATTTATAAATTGTGTCTCTAAATCTCGCACAGGAATACATTAAAATTTTATGCTTTTAATGTAAGAAAAACTAGACAGACTATACTTTAACACTCAGTCGAATTTATTATTAGTTTTAATTGCCTAATATATCTGAACAAGATATTATAGAGAATAATATTGTCATTTATAATAATGTATAAAGACTTTTATAAGGACTTTATAAAGACTGATTCAAATACACACACAGATATATAAACTTCAGGATAGATAGAACAATTTTATTATTAACTTTGAAACATTATTTTTCAAATAACTTCTTTATACCTATGTGTTCAAATTTTTTGGCTCGAAAATCAGTTTTACTTTTTTTTTAATCTTCAATTGCTCTAGTAGGAGTCTCATGGACCAAGCATTACGTTTTACTGAATGACTTTTGTATTCTTTCGGAAAATATTCTGTGTATGTCATATCTTTATTACTCTTAGTGAAAACAAAGTGTATTTAATTTTAACGTGAAGCTATTAAACAATTATATAAATGTTATTATACAATTATATATATATACATTTTAAAACTATAAGAAAAAATTTAATTTACGTACATGAGTACGATTAGTATTTTATACTGCTTATGTCTACATCATTTTTAACAAATCAGTTAAAGGCATTCAAATATACTCATGTATGCGAAACTGATTTTCCGTCTCCTTCCCCCTTAAAAAATTAGTTCATTTAATATACAATGGAAGTCCTTAACATTAATATTCATGTTTATTATCATGTAAGAACATAGCTAAAATATACGACTAGTTATTTAATTAGCTATTTAAATGCTAATGTCGTCTCACATAACACTTTCGGAATTGCTGTTATCAAAGGTGTAACATTATTTTCCTCGGAAGAAAATTAATGTTTTCCTGAAACCAGCTCAGCCATTTTTCCTAAATTAATAATATGCTGTATAGCGAATTAGAATATTTTTTGATCTTGTGAATTTGCGTGCATGATGATAATGCAGTTTTTCCCCCCTTTCGAAATATTATGAATTTGCATTTCCATGGAATTTTTAATTATTCTTTACGTCTTTATACATACTATCTGCTTAAGATGGAAAATACAAAGAACTTCTGAAAACTGCTGTGTTTTTCTTTTATATTTTAAGAAATATTAAAATGCAAAATAAGATCCTTTATGATTGATTTGCAAAGAATCATTATTATCCTACTTATGCGTAAAAAGGCTAATTGATTCACAAGAAGACTTTATTTTAATAGTAAATTGGCAGTTAGTATAAAATTCATTCACAGTTTTAATAGTCAGGGGCGATTAAGAAATAAAATAAGCCGCTTCCTTAAGTATAAACGCAGTGAAAGGCTGAAAACACGAATATATTTACGGGAAGATGAATATAAAAATAAATAAATAATAGCGATTTTAAAGCTTGTTTTACTTTTTCTTCCGATGGGTGTTATTGTTATTGAATAAATATTGCTAAAAAAATTTAAAAAGATGACAAATTGAAAAAGTACCTTGAAAATATAAGAAAGAGTAACAATACTTTGAAAATTTAAGATTATCAACTCCATAATTATGGATAATGCCAATAATAATAGATGCTGCATAAAAAATGGAATAGCTGCATCTATTATTGTAGCATACATACTCAAATTTTATTTTAGACTGTAAGTTTCATAGAATCCAAACAACTATCATATAATCATAGAAGAATAATTATGATATGATATGATCTAAAAAACTATACATGATATGAAAGAAATCCTCGAAGTCCATAAAATTTAAGAACCGGTGACGCAGATTATTTTGCTTTTAAGCAGCGTCTCGTTTCTTTGCTGCGATTCATAAAGTGTATCGTCTTTCTACTATTCCATTTTTGATGGCATTTAAAACACTTATATCAGATATCTCGAAAGGATCGCCTCCTGTTCAGTTTAGCAGTCACAGATACATATTTACGAATTATAAAAAGCAATAATACATTATGTCACAGAAAAGATGAGCCTACCTTAATCAGAGCTGACATAATCGGAATTCTGTTGCTGTAAGTAAAATCACGAAGAATGTTTATGATATAATTATTATGAGGAGATATAACCATAGAATTCTTTATAATCATATAAAGAATGTTATTGTAGTAAAATTATAATAGCATTCTTTTACTCTAGCTTGATTAAAACTAATATTTTTTGTCACCCAGCACCATTTTAACTGCATTAAAAGCAGTCTTTTATTTATTAGATGAATTTTAATTTTTCTCTCAGGATTGAGTATAATTATACTAGTTCCATTTAAATTCCATTACACATATCTTATGTAAACTATAACATTATTCATATCTTACCTAACCTATCTATTGATCTTTAAGTTTTAAGAACTTTTTTCGAAAAGTCGCGCAAAGGTATACACTTTATTTCATTTCTTAAAATATAATGAGTGAGGCTTTTGACAACATTTATTAGAATTGAAACCTTTGATGATATTTATTACAGTTAGAAGGAATAGAGTTATACACATTTGATTTCATCCTCCAACTAATGAATTTTTAATAACATCTATTTAAGTTTTAAAAAATAATAATATCTATTACAATTAAATATCTCCCAGATACTACGTAAGCAATGCAGTTTTCATAACTGATGAAAAGTACATACAGGATTTTAGCACGAGGACTTTTCGAGTTTGCTAGAATCAAATGCAGGTGAAAGGAATTGCTGTATAATTAGTTATCTGAAGAACTTAACTCATTGCAACAGATAAAAACAATTCGGGCCAAATTTAATAACAGGCATAATTCAGTATCTTCTGAAGATAAAAGATTATGATATTTTCACATTACCTTAAATTTAAAGAAAAGACGAACGCAAATTTAATTTATTGATTATTAAGTGGAAACATGTTTTAATACAAGCTCAGCAGTTTACTGTGATTAAATGTTTAATACAATCTCTTTCTCGACTGAATTTTTTTTTTTTTTTTTTTCCTGAAAAGGAACAAAAACTGATAACATTTAAAAGCAACTTACAATTTTTAAAGGTATTTGGTAAGAAACTTACATTATTTAAACGCTACGTCATTTAATTATGTACTTACGTATTATCCCGTCGTCCATGAAAATTCGCTAAGTAGGGCGATTTAGCGCCATTTATGGATAAGAGTGTCATAACAAGAGACTCATAATATCTGGCTTTTCGATTGATTCTTGGTAACGCAGACGTAACTGCAGCTGATTATCGATAAGGCAGCTTTTGTTTTTACGAAAAAGGGCATAAATTATTTATGTATTTTCGTTGCATTTTCGGAAAAAACAGATATTAACATTTTTGACCTGACTTCTACAGAATAACAAGCAATGGATTATTTTCAAAGTCATGATCCTACCGTAAAAAAAATTAGATTAATGGGCACTGTTTAGTCAGCCGAACAGTTATACAAGTATATTCGAATAGGTGGCCTGCGGGGAGTTTATCGAAGTTATCGAGGTTATAATGGTACTAGTTATGTTACGTATCGAGTTCATAAAATCGAAGTTTCTAACAAAATAGTAGAACTTGATGTTTCTTTTTACGAAACGCGAAAACATAGCAGGCCGAATAGTGATCGTTTATTAAATAAACAGGAGTTAATTTCTACAGAATTCTGTATAACCGATTGGCGAAAATTTGACTGTATTTCCACCAGCTCTCAAGGTTCGACAGTAGCCAAACTTTATGGTCGACGGAATATTACGCAAGTATCAATAATTATTTATTAAATTAATAAAAAATAAAAAAAATACTTTTAATGATTTGATAATTACTCACATTTATTGGAAATCTGTTTTTAATATATTGTTGTTAGCTTCCTATATTCTTACAAATTTTAAGTTCCTTAACGTTTTCTTCAATCCCCTTTGCTTTGAATTTCGATTTTATTTGTTTTCAGACAATTGCTGTCTTACATCTTATACTTTTTAAGTTTATTTCACCTTCAGCATTCTTCGTCTATGATAAATTCTGAAATTCCAAGCCATTCCAAGATACGATTCCGATTCAACACGCTCATCAAACGTGATTTTATTTACAGCAACAGAATTCCGATTACTTCAGCTCTGATTAAGTGAGGCTCATCTTTTCCTGTGACATAATGTATTGTTGTTTTTTATAATTCGTAAATATGTATCTGTGATTGCTAAACTGAAAAGGAGGGGATTCTTTCTAGACATCTGATATAAGTGTTTCAAATGCCATCAAAAATGGAATAGTAGGAAGACGATACACTTCCTGACAACGCAGCAAAGAAAGGAGACGCTACTTCAAAGCGAAATGATCTGCGTCACCGGTTCTTAAATTTTATGGACTTCGAGGATTTCTTTCATATCATGTATAGGTTGCCGAAACGTAAACCATGAATTTTGTGTCATTACTTAGTATACAACATAAGGAAATATTTTCATCTATACTAACAATTTAATTTTCCTTCTCAAATTATCAAGATATCAAGTTTAGCTTAAAAATTTCACAAAAATTAAATTTATTAAAATAAAAAAGTTGTCATTGCAATAGTTTTGTTGCAAATGCGTATATTTACTGATTTTTCCTTTGGAAATATTGGAACAGTTTCTTTGCCCCAGATGTGCAAAATCTGATATAGTGGTTGAAATGTGCACACACAAATCCGATTTGGTATTTTTCTACTTGTTTTGTGTATATGTTACGGTGAAACACCGAAATCTGGAGAATGTCGACTTTCACATAGTCGCTTGGTGTATGTCCGAAATATTTTCCAAATACTCTTATTTCTGACTTACACCGGTAAATGTCGACATTCACCGTGTACTAATGGTGAATGTTCAACATATAATAATATTATATTTTCTTCTCCGTAATT
Source organism: Stegodyphus mimosarum (assembly GCA_000611955.2). Classification (NCBI taxonomy): domain Eukaryota; kingdom Metazoa; phylum Arthropoda; class Arachnida; order Araneae; family Eresidae; genus Stegodyphus; species Stegodyphus mimosarum. The sequence goes on along the minus strand of KK113693.1, from coordinate 193,363 downwards.
CAGTCGCGAAAAAACGAACTTGAGATTTAAAATAAGATTTTAATAACATAAGAACTTAAAACACACAGTACATTCAAAATGAGAAAGCAAAATAATAGAAGTTAAAAACTTACTTAATTATACAGTTCGTTCTAAATGAGAAAATATAACTTATGTGATTCAAATCTTATTTATTGCAACAATTTAAACTATTAAGACACTTTGAATTGCACAAGAGAACCTTGCATTTTTACAACTGCATTTATGGGAAACAGCCAGTCGCCTCTTTGTCTACTCCTCTCTTTTCAACCTACACCAGAGCATATCTGTGATTGTCGACATACACCGGTGAGAGTCCGAATGTACAAAAATGCAATGTTATATTCGATCTTTCAACGACGTATTTGGTGAATGTTGACATTTCTGGTGAAAGTCGACATTCTCCAATTTCAGTCTTTCACAGTAACATATATATATATAGTCTTTATGTACAAATAAGTTATGCCGAAAAAAAATAATTGCTTGATAACTTTTCCTTTCTTAATATACGAGTACTCCTCACACAGAACCACATGTCAAGAAAATTATTGTGCTTGAAACTGTTTATCTCCGCATTATAATAATGCAAGCTGAAGGCATTCTAAAAAATATTCTAACGAAGTCAAGACTTTGACTTCACGAATTTTTTTTACCAAGAAATTGCTTGTTAAAAAGTAAAATATTAAATCAGATTTTAATTTAAATAATCACCAGTGAATCCCTAACGATTAACTCGAGGGCTAAAGTAAACTAACTGTAGTTAAAATTTCACTGTTCTAATATATTTTTTCAGAAAGCTCTAAATGATAAAATATGCCGTAAATGATTTGTTCTTGTTTCCTTGTCATTATTTTAAATTTCAGTGTAAGAAAAAATAGTCACATAAATATCCAGTTAATATTTTATCACTATAATATGCATTCTAATAAAATAATGCGAATAATTTGCCAAAATATTCTTCACTCTCCATAAGGAGTATTTGGACTATTCTTTATACCATGACATATGTAGCCGTAGTTCCTTCCTTACTTTTATTATTTTTAAAGAACAATTCTCCGGGTTCGTTGCATAGGTAGAAAGAAGCTAGTTTTTACTTCAGAAATAATATATATATATTTATTTTTGTAATATATTGAGTTCTCTTGCCTGTCTGATTTTGTAATACTAAATCTACTGGAATTATCTCTATCTATCCTGCAGTGAGGATGAGCATTAAACTCGACTTGGAACAAGATGTACCTGTGAGTTTCTTTCTCAAATTTTAATTTGGAATTTTTTTTCTTTTGATATCCTGTCCCAAACCGCACTTATTTATTGAAGTTATTTAAGTAGTTAGGGACTTTTTTCGCTCTGCTTACGATTTCAGAAATATGTCCCTGAGATAAAAGCTTGGTTAAGTTTTTAAGACTTATATTTTAATTTTCTTCATCCAGTGACATTCAAATTGTTCTATCCTCTTTATTCCAGTTTTTGTGCTTCACATCACTCAGTGCAGAAGAAGACTGTTAAGGTGTTAAGGGGGTTATATATACGACAAAGAAATACGTCGCAGGTATGGCGAGAATAGCAATTATTAATGTCGCTGCGATTTTAAAATGCTGCATACTTGATAATGGCAACCTCAAGAACTTCCTTGAACAGTGTAGTAGATTTGTCAGAAAAATATCTTCGAATTAGAGAGTTAAATCAGTTGAATTTATTTTTTAGTCAAATTTAATGAGTGCAAATTAAACATATTTAGTCTTTCGTTGCTATACTACTTTCGTAAAATTTATTGTTAGCTCTAATAATATTTAATTGAACAACGTTTATAACTGAATAGAGCAGCTGATTTCAAGCTCCTTTTATTCTGAATTGCAATTACAAGCGGCTGTCTATAATAAATACTTACTTTCATATCACTTCGTCGTGATAATTTGAAGCACTTATTATTTGAAGTATCCGTAGTAGTAGCATGCCTGGATGCATATACGCAGTTTGAAGCTTAAATACAGTAAACACTCGTTAACGCGAATCTCCAGGGAACAAAAAATCAAGAGTTCGTTTTAAAAAATTCGGGTTAACTGGGTATTCATTTTTTATTCTATGTAGTTTTTAAATTTTTTTTCTATTTTTAGTCCAAAGGGATTTAGTCCCGAAGGACTATTACTTTCGTTTTGCGATTTTGCGTCGGAAACACAAAAACAGCGTATCACTTTTCAAATTGTTGCCACTAAATGTTATCGCTCTGCATTAAATTTAAAAAAATGAAAAATCTGCATAAATGTATGCATGTTTTTTTTTGGACGTAGCTTTCTCTTCAAAAATCGTCTGCGTGCGTTGCACGGGAAAATAAAAAGGAATTTTAATTAAAGTTCTAAATAAATAGCCAAATAAATGTGAAATTCGTAACAATATTCTCTAAAACTTTAACGAATTTTTCATTAACAAACTCAAAGATTTCAAAGCCAGCAATACCAACGTTGTACAGAAAAACATTTTTATCTCCAGCGCGTGAGAGCGTGTACCGAAATTTCTAAAGATATGCTCAATTTAAAATTATTTTGCGATATTGCTGTTGAACTGAATTTTATGGTTTAAGTGCGAAGAACATGGTATTTAACAAATAAAGGTAACACACAAAATGTTAAATAAACGTCCCTTTGGGCATAATTTAAAATCTGAAACATTTCAGATTTTTTTTTATTTATTATCTGAATAGTATTTTTGGAATAATTGTTTTTACACATAACCATTCACAGTATACAGTTGCTTTAGTAATGTAATATGTTATGCATCTCGTCACAGAAAACACTACAGTGCTACATTAATTACTGTACTGTAACTTGAAAAAATGTATTGCAAATAATTTTTTGATGGAATATTCCTGTACATTGCGCTGTTGCAGACGGGAACGAAAATGCTTGGTAACTCATGACCAGCTGTACTCATGGCTTCCGTAAAACTAGCTTTCAATTCGGATATTGTAGCGACACTTTCTACAGCGTTAAAGGCGTATAACACTTCCTGACGGGTGAGCGGAAGGATATTGATTCTTCTGATGACATTTCTTGTATCTCAGATACAACTGCTTGTACAACAGATCCCACCGGAGCACATACGGCAACATCGTCATTTACACTAACAAACTGTTCAAAATTAACACTAGGGTTCGTAACGTCTTGTAGACTATTCCATTCGTCAGGTGAAGTGATATCAATGTCCCCATCGTCAACAGGATTAGCGTCTTTATGTCTCCAGGCTCTGGTAAAGCAGTTCTGTATGCGTGCTAATGACACATATTTTTAAGGTGCGGCGATAGCTTTTATTACATCAAGAATACTCCAGTTTGGCGTTTCTGTCTCACCTTTCCAGCAGCGCGAATTGCGACTTTCACAAGTAGCTTACGATAAAACCTCTTCATAACTGCAATAATGCTTTGATCCAAAGGGTGAATGAAGACGATTTGTGTTGCATTTGGGAAGCAGAAGGAAACCTTTACACTGGTTAAGTTCAGGTTATGTATGTTGTGGGTTGTACACCAGCTTAGTGTCATAAGAGGTTTTTAATTGAACTGGACTGAACATTTCTGAACGCAGCCCTAGCAGAGAAACAAAAGAAAAAAATATGAAAAACATTAAAAGTTCCTCAAAATCTTATAACACAGCGAACTAAAAAACAGTTCGCAATTCGTGCTAACCGAAATTCGGCTGAACCGATAAAACTTCTTAAAAGATCATACGCACCGGTGGGCGGGGACAGAAATTTTGTTCAAGTTAACCGAGTGTTCGCCTTAAGTGAGTTCGTGTTAAGGGAGTTTACTCTAGAGTAATTAGACCACAATTTAGAGTTTACAATGTTCCTGTTTATTTTAGTTATTTAGGGAGGGAGGAATGGTAATCGTTATGCTGTATAGAAACTGAGATTACGACAAAGCATACTAGGGCTATCTGCCTAAGGGAAGGGATGCTTTCGCAGAGGACTTTCTAAGGGAAACTGGCTAGTATAACACGTTACATATGGAGAAAACCACGAAAATGCCTATGCAGCCAGCCCGTCTGCTTGGAATCGAACCCAGGTCGGAAGTACCAGTGTTCAGCGCTTTAACCGCTCGGCAGCTGGTGGGCCTCAGAACCATATGCATCGGATAAAGAATTACAGAAGGAAAGTAATTCTAACTACTGCCCTTTCTCTTTTCGAAAGTCAAATTGTGAGGTATTTGTGAAATCCAAAAAACAAACAAAAATTCTGAAGTAACCATTTTTAAAGCAGAATTGATAAATTGTTGCGTAAATGATTCCTCAGAGACATTTCTGAAAAATCTGCGAAGTTGCCACAAAAAGGCCGAGTTACAGCTAAAAGCCATGTTGAGCAACTTTGCAGGAAAAAAAAATGCTTTCTTAAAGCGCAGAAACACAGGAAGAACACGTAAAGAAAAAAACTAATGAATGGACAAACCCAAGAAAGTGTTTAAGAAAGTCAAATTTATTACATTTAGAAGAATTATATTGTAGAATTGATTCAAAGAATTCTGTTTCCCATGATCATAGCAATGATATGGATCTCAAGATCAGCATAGAAGAACTTTCCGTACTAAACATCTCTAAGTACAGATCCTCAGGAATCGAGAATCACGATTCCTTTAATGTTTTATTTCTGTACTTAAAATGGAGCACTGCTTATATATTTCTTCCCTTGAGCGAGGCAAAAGTCAATTCATGTCCCTACATAGAAAACAAGTTAACTATGTATAATTTTTAATTCAACGATTTTAAAATCATAGTACTAAAATTTTTCTAGGAGTTTTTAATCGCAAATTTTAAATCCAAAGCTATGATACATGTAAAAGTTTATAATTTTAACCAAAAAGGCATTAAAATTATCTTTTTGATAATTTAGTCGAAATAAGAAACAATATTGAAATAGCAAAAAAAGTATAGCTATTAGTACTAAAAAATGTTGCGCTTTTTTCCAGGATATTTTTTAATTTAATTTTTCTTGCTTTTAACGAGGTAAAATCCTTAATTTTCAAATTCTACTTGATTACTTAATTCAAGTTCCGTTTTTATTATTTTTATTCCATGTTTGACATATTTTCTTGACCAAGTGATTGCATAATTTGTTTTTATTTTAAGCTCCCAAAAGCTGAGGAAACCTCGAGAAAAATGAGTTTTTCAATCAATTGATTCTTAACAATTTGATTAAGAATATTAAAGTGACGGGCAAATTTGAATAGAATTAAGCTAAAATACAACCATGAACTCTTTAAATTAATCATTTAATAAATTGTTAATTCTTCTAGATCTTTAAAAGATTTAAGCTTGCAGCCGTTTTAATATCTGGATTTTCTTGAAACTGTTCAGCATTTAAAATCAAATATTTCTGATGAAATTTCTTCAACATTTGAATATTTAAGTGCTATATTGCAATCTGCATCGTTTACCTGCTCTCAGTTTAATAACGTTATGTTTTCATCAGTTGACAAGTGAAAATTAGAAGCCATCTCATCCAATTTTTAAATTTTCACTTCAATTGTTAAGAGCTCAAAACATCGATCCCTTCTCGCATTTCCACTATCGAAAAAAATATTACTTTTTTCCTCAATCATTTCTTAGCAGTTTTATTTATTAAGCTTCTTTTTAGTTTCTCTTCCAATTCTGTCTATGTATTTATCTTTAAAGCTATATTTTTGTATTTATTAAAAATATCTTGAAAAACAATTTTTTTGCTCATATGATGTGAAGGGAGAAATACTTACATTAAAATAATATTGTACATCATTAATACATTTTCCACTTCTGTGCTTTCAATTTCGGTAAATAAATTAACTCTTTCTCTTAATATGCAATTTAAAACTCACAACTTCCATCTTAGAGGTCTACCTGATTTCGAAAACGCTTCCTAGCAAGTAAAAAATTAGTTCAATGTTTCTGATAATGGAATGAATAAGACTGCTAATCATTGGCAGCTTGTCTAGGGTTCGTTTCTCTGCAAACGAGCTGATTACATTGGTTTTTCTCAGAACGTTCTCTCCCAAGGAATTCTTTCTAAGGAAGGAAACTCTCGCGCACTTTATTATAATCGATTCACTAATCGTTACTGTTCTCACACTTCTTAACCATTTCAAGCGTGGATTTTATTATAAGAAAGATTTAATAGAGTTGAAGCAGAACTTTTTACGCGAACTAATTTTAATTTAAATGGCCAATAGGCCATCTCTGAAGCAATTGTCGATCGCAGCTGAGATAATTACGAAAAATAGCAATAAACTTTCTGTAAAAACGCCACGCATGATCAGATTATTTTATCTTCAGTAGAGGTCCTTCTATTAGAGCAGTGATTTTTAATACCAGTATTTACGCTGCTCAAAATGGCGTTCTGAAATACGATTTTCAGACATGTGAGATCGGTTTTATGCACGTGGTAATTAACAGAAAGTTCATTTCTGATATTATTTAATGTTTCTTATGTCATCTCTAATTCTCCGTCATTCATTACTTCGTAGGCTTAATTAGTTTTTTATTAAATTAAATATTAATAAAGGAAATTATAATGAAATAATACGAAACCAAATACTGAGAATTTAGAAGTAGCCTGAGATTTATTATTTTACAAAAGAAGTTCGGCTGCAAGAACAAAAAAGTTCGCCAATTCCCTTCTAGTAGTTGGTTTTGTTATTCTAATTTCGCTTTTTTTAAAACGAAAACTTCATTTATTTATTTATCTTCACGCTTAAATCATTTTGAAACTCCAGATCTTAAAATTTTTTTAACAGATTAACTGCTTTTAAGAAACGTTCTTTTATATTAACTACCACAGAATCAGCGGATCGAAATTTAAAAATATGACCTTTATATAAGTTACCTTAAAATTAGCAGAATGAAACATTTTTTTTTTAATTTCTCTTTTGGAAGAATTAGCCTGTTAACTCTCCGTTGTAAAATATGAAATCTTTTTTTTATTTCTTTATTATTTTATTATTTCACGTAGACATAAAACAACTTGAACCTGAGAAGACATCCTTAGCTTATCTTTTTGCATTTCAGTTTTGATAGAAAATGAGACAAGTGAAAACCGATTTTGTCGAACAATAACAATAGAATCCTAATACTTTTCAGGAATGACTACAAATGTATCCAGTCGTATAATTCTCGAGGCAAATTAAATTTGGATGCAAAAGGACAAAGATTTCGACAATGTAACTTATCTTATGGCGAATTTTATTCGAAATATTATATAACTGATATACGATACCTTTGATTTACAGATATCTGTATTTAATCACATGATGCTTTAGTGCACTACTGAAAATACAGCCGCAAACAAACAGAAAATATCGTGGTAAAAAATGATCTGCGAGCATCAAATGATGACAACATCACAGACATGTATTTTCAGACTTTTGAAGTTTCAAATGCATTTTGCATAATGACTTGGGAGAGGAAGAAGGAAGAAGAATATCTTTAAATACGGGCAGTTAACTATCAAAGGCTATTACTTAATTAACTTCTTTTTCAAGTTGGATTAGTAGTAATCCCCTTATAATGCTGGACTAACAGTACGAATATGCCTGCATGTAAAACTTCTAAAAGTTGAAAACATGGGAACGATGTTATTATCATGCGATGATTTGTAGATGCTCTATTTTTTACGATTTTAAAACAGAAGCGTTTATGTACCGATTTATTTTCTACGATGATATTTTAGAATTCCGATGCTTTGCTTTATTTTCTCCACGATGTTTTTCCCTCTTGTGCTGTTTTCTCGCGATATTTTCGACGGAAACTGTTATCACCGACTGCTGCTGCGAATTCTAGGCACTCACTGGATGGCTGTTACTAATTTGATGATAGTTTACATAAAATGAATTGTATAAACTGACCTTTAACGTACTTTCTTAAAGTGATGGACACTTTACCTTACATTTATCTCGGTTCTGACCTGAAGAATATCATACATATTCTGGAATCTCCACAGTTTTCAGTAAAAATCTGAGCTTATTTCTCATTAAAATAAAATTGCTTAGAATTTCTTTAACAATTGATTTGATAAATGAAAAGCGTAAATCAAATTTATAATTTTATCTATGGGACTATAGATTCCAGTCACATCATGCACCCAAATTTATCACCACAGAAATTAAAGATTAAGTTCTAAATATTTCTCAGTGTTAAGTATCTTGACACTGAGATCTTAGTTCAATCTTATTTCAATTTATAAAATAAATTACTGTGTACGCTGTTGAAGTATTCTGTTCTTAGACAGTGAAAATTAACAAACCCTTTAGAATGAATTAAAAAAAATTTCAAATGCTTTTAACTTCACTCATTCTAATACAAATCAATTAAAAAGCAAACAACGTATTCCAAGTTAAAGTTAATATACTTTTAAAAAATAAATATTGTATATACTCGAAATTATCCCTGCTTTCTCTTGCCATATTTTGTTCTAAAATTTGGTAGGTTTCCAGAATGTTAGGAAAGAGTTTAACTATCATTCTATGTAGAGTAATTACACTGTTTAAATTCTTATTAAACCACACGCATAATTTTTTGAATATGTAAACTGCATAGTTACCGAAAATTATAATAGACATATCCAGTTTAGAAATTTCAGTTTAGATCCGCATCCACTATATTGATTAAAAAAAAAAATCTGAAAGATTTCAGATTTTAAATTACGTCCAAAGGCGCGTTTTTTTAACGTTTCGTGTGCTACCTTTTTTCATTAAATATCATGTACTACGTACTCAAACCATAAAATTCAGTTCAAAATCAATATCGCAAAATCATTTTAAAATGAACATATCTTTAGAATTTCCGTAAGCCTCGTGCGCTGGAGATAATTTTTTTTTTTTTTTCCGTACAGTGTTGCCATTGCTCGCTTTGAAATCATTTAGTTTGTTAATCAGAAATTCGTTGAAATGTTACAAAACATAAAATCGATAATAAAGCAAATTTCAAATTCAAAATTAGGGCTTCCAGATGCCCATATTCGCAGTAGGATTACGTCATTCAAAATTCGAGGGCTCTAGGTTTTATCACAATGCGAGAAACATGCATACATTTATGCAGATTTTTCATTTTTTAAAATTTAATGCAGAGCGATAACATTTAGTGGCAACAATTTGAAAAGTGATACGCCGTTTTTGTGTTTCCGACGCAAAATCGCAAAACGAAAGTAATAGTCCTTCGGGACTAAATCCCTTTGGACTAAAAAAATCCGGAAAACAAATAAGTAACAAAGTACTGTTCAATTTTTCTTATTTTTCTTTCTGTGCCATAGTAAAATATTGCATTTGACTAGATAACTTGCCTTTCATTCTAATCAGAAACAAAAGACTTCTAATGACAACCACGACGAAATATTCACCTACATTTTTAGTCCAAAGGGACATTTGCCCAGAAGGATTATTAATTTCGTTTTGGCATTTTGCGTCGATTCGCTATAAACGTTGCGTTGGTTCACTATAAATGTCGGTTCACTTTTCAAATTGTTGCCACCAAATATTAGAGCTCTGTATTATATTTAAAGAAATTAAATAATGAAGAATCTGCATAAATGCATGTATGAGTCTCGCATTGTGATAAAACAACGATACCTAGAGCCATCAAATTTTAAATAACGTAATCTCCCACCGAATATGGGCATCTGGAAGCCCTAATTCGGAATTTGGAATTTGTTTTAGTATCTATTTCATATTTTGTAAAACTTTAACGAATGTTTGATTTACAAACTCAACGATTTCAAAGCGAGCAATGGCAACACTGTACCGCGGGGGAAAATTTTTATCTCTAGCACGCGAGACTGTGATTCTAAAGAATTCTAAAAATATGTTCATTTTAAAATTATTTTGCAATATTGCTGTTATATTGAATTTTACGGTTTAAGTGCGAAGAACATGATATTTAATAAATAAAGTAAACTCACGAAACGCTAAAAGAAAACGCCCCTTTGGGCGTAATATAAAATTTGAAAGCTTTCAGAATTTTTTTTTTTATCTTTTTTATTTCTTATTTTTTTTATTATTTTTTAAAATTTATATTAAAATGGTAAGAAAGTATTACATTTGAGTGAGCAGTCTTGGAATAAATACAATAGTTTCTTGATGTACATAATTTCAGTCCATCTAACAACGTTACAAGAGATTACGCTGTAGAAGTAATGGACTGAAAAATTTAATGAGCAGTTTTCGTACGCACGTTACAGATTGTGTGAGAAACTCAGGTTTGTATGGAATGTCTAAGCATTCTTTAGAATATCTAATAATTTTTGGCAGTTTTAATTCACCAATTTTAATGTGAACTTTACTTAAAGTTTGTTTCCTATATAAAGCGCAACTCGGCATAAGCAGACTGAGACAAAATACGTGATAATGGTTAGGCATTTTAATTAACGAACAAGAATCTGAAATTTAAGCATTGGTAATGAAGAGAAAGGTCAAGAAAATTTTATGCACAAACTTTTATCAGAGCAATGCAACATTGTATTGCTCTATATATTGCAGCGAACTGAATTTGACGTTCTGAATTCTGCTGTTGAAGAGGCCAAATTTTTTAAATTAAAACAAACACGTGTTTTTATTTCTAATACCCAAGCCAGAAATAAACAAATGAACAATTCCTGAATTTGCATTATTACCATTAATTCAGCTTCTTATTGAAGTTAGTGAAATATATTGCTTTGCAATACTTCTAGCTTTCAAATACTTCTTTAAAATGTCTGCCTTCAATGTTACATTTTGATTTAGGAAACAAATGACGTGTCAAAAACGTCATCTGAGGTCAACAATTTTGTAAAATTCTAAATCCATTGGAGTTTGGTAAAAAGATTACACGTTACCTTCTTAGAAGGAAAAAGTGCCTGAAAATAAAGCTTGTTTATATAATTTTAGGTAAAAATAAGTAAATATGTAGAGTCATTAGGTATTTTTGAAAGCAGGAGAGAGGAAAAATAAGCAGTGCCCTCGCCGGGACTCGAATCACGGACTTCTCGAATACGCGCCGAGCGTGCTGACCACTACACCACGAAGGCGTGCTAAGAAGGCGGAAGGAATACCTTATAAATGTAATGTGTAATCATAAACGTTTCTTTAAAAACAGCACATAACTTTAGAATTTTTCTTGTTGCCATTGAAAAAAAGAAAATAAAAAATAAATACGTATATAAAAGGTTACAAGCTGGAAAAAAAAATAATACTTACTACTGGCAGTTGCTGAAACTATATCATTACTTTTAAATAAATTTAAAACTGAACTGGGGGTAAAAAGAAGGGATTTCAATTCTAGAATCTCTGATGTTTGTTTCAACGGTACATTATATTCGAAAAATTCCTTCCATTATATTTCATTTGAAAATTATCATATAAAAAATACTGAGAGAACAAATATTCGTAAAGGATTGCAATCTACATATTACTAACAAAATCTCATTACTATTAGATTGCACTTTTTTATCTAAGGAATTAGTAAATTTATAGTCGATTTATTATAGGATGCTACAAGACCAAATCGATTTATTACATCACTAATGGTATAAAATAACACTTATATTACAAAATATATAAAGCACAAATAAAATTGTTTCTCAAATGATACACTTTGTTACACTTATAAGAAACACGCTTTTATAATACAGAAGACAGATAAAAGGGGTTTTGACCGGGAAGAATTCACGAAATATCGTGGAAAAACAATAAACATTTTAAGACTATTAAAAATATCATACGGGTTATTTTATAGAACTTCCTAATATATTACTTTTTGCTTCATATTTAAGTACGTAAGACTATCTGAAAAGTGGTTAAAAGTGCAAAGTAACATTAAGTCTGAAAAGGGCAAAGTAACATTATCAACCAAACTTTTCTTTGAGCAGATATAATTTGATCACGTGTCTTACATACATAAGAAAAAGATGCATTCTAAAACTTGCTAGATCAGATTCGTGTACTTCAAAACAAATACTAAAAAATTTCTAACTGAAATATTTAATCTTGCAAAAGAAATAGATAATGAAATTTAATTAAATTAATTAATACATATATAATGCTTTATTATTATTAGAATTTCTCTGATTCACAAGTCATTAAATTCACAAGTCATTAAATAATTTTTATGCAACCCAAAAATAACTAGATATTTTTTTTCCTACTGTATAAATTTCAATGGCGCCTGCGAAGTTTTGAAATTATGTTGTAGTTTAAGATAACTTCATTTTGTACTGATTAAATTTTCTTGAGGAAGGTACTGTTATGCATTAATTTTGTAAATTAATTTAGGCGTCGGCCGTTGAAGGTAACATTAAAAGAATTAATTTAGTAAATATCATTTATTCGTTAAATAATTATTATCTCAATAAGAAATTGCAAAGAATCATCTTGTTAATGCAGAGAAATTAAACTAAAAAATGTCAAATTAATTGAAGTGGAAGAAAAAATGTAAATGTTCTTCAGAACTACTAGTATCATAATTCTCTGGGAAACAACAAGGGAAACAATAGTTGTGTGATTCATATTTTATAAATAGGTACTAGTCATTGTTTTTAACCTTTCGAACTTTTGATTAAAAGTTTCTGCTGGGAATGTTAATGTTTTCGTAAGTCAGATCAAATGCATTATTTTAGTTTCTCCCCAGACATAGCTAATGTGACTTTTTTGACGTTAAATACACATTTTGCTGGGTTTTCACCATTACGTTATGTTCCATTACTATACACATATCATCTAAGCTATAAACGACTTGCTATACCCCTACCCCCAAAACAATACTTTTTTTAAATTTCATGTTTAATTAATCTGTAATTGATTAACAAATTAAGCGATTAAACACCAATGAACGCTTTTTTAAAACTTTATTTTAATTTTAATAATACGTCGAACTGTTTAATAATGCGTCAAATTGAATTTTTAACAATACTTAAACTAATTAATAATATAATCAACTGATATAATTATTCACAGTTTTATCGTAACAATGTTTCAGTGCCATGCATTATGTACCTCAGACGAGAACCTTTTTTTTTTTTTTGAATTTATAACCAAGAGAATTTTATCCCTTTTAAATTTAAAAAAAAAAGCCAATTTTCCTAAAATGTTTAATGTTTATTCTAGGTAACCATTCAGTTTCGCGCGGCTGCAATCAATGCTTTAAGTTTACTATTACTAAAAAACAATGAAAGAACAATTGGTAAAGATAGGGAATAGAGTCGTTTTAGAAATGAATCATATACTTCAGTCATTTGGGACTATTTTATGTAACTGTTCCTAACAATAAAGTTTCGCATAGGTGCCACCATATGCTTCAAAATTAACTTTGCACTTCTCTTTGAGAAGAAAGCGGAAAATAAAGCTCCTTAGTTAATTACTTTTAAGAGAACTTAAAGCTCAGTTTAAGTACTTTTCTTGAGATTGTAATATTTTATAAATTTTTAGTAATAAATATCATGATCTCCCAAAATAGAGTTATTATTTTTAGTATTACTATTATATATGAAAGAAGCGAAAATTATTCGCTAGTTTTTTCTTTGCATTTAAATGCCTGTTTAACACCCAAAATAGTTTTAAGCTTAACTATAGATATCCAGAAATTCGAGATTCAAGGCATAAAATCGTATATATTAGCCAAACAGTTTAAAATAGCAATGCCTAACAGTAGGGAGAAAGAATGTTTTCTATCATATTATTTCATAATAATTAAAACACGCAAACAACTTCTTTTTTATTTACTAAAAAACGACCTAACTCAAGACTTACTTGAGAATCCCCTCCTCAATCCTTCCTACTAGACAGACATGAGACTCTCAAATGACAATAAACATGAGACGTTCCAAATGATCAAGAGATTCTCAAATGATAAAAATATCTATTATCCTAGGGTATTAAATTAGCGTAATTAAAAATATAACATGCTTTTTCAGATGTTAGATATGGAAGCTAACTAACATTTTGCAAAATTTAGTAATTCTATTTATGAATGCTTATCCATTAATTATGCTAGTTACATTAATGGTTACAATTGCATCAGTTGTCGTGAAATGATATCAACATTATAGAATTTCTTAGAGATTTAATTAAACACAAATGTATATCAGACAGACACATTGCGGGTTTAATTAGAAATGTAAACAGAAATGCGATTAGACTTCGTTGAATTTATTTTTATATCCATACACTTTTATAATACTTAGGAAATATCTTCTACAGAAGATGGTCTTCTGTGTTGGGTGTCTATAACAGCAAATTTTCGACAGATTTTAATAAATAGAGTATTCAACGTTTTTATATAATCTATATAAAAGTTGACAGAAATCAAATGACCAATCCTCCGGTGTTTTTAAGTAACTTAATCGTCAGAAACTTTGACCTTGCAGAGTCAAAGCAAAAATAATATGACAATGTAATATTCTACATATTTTGTTATATATCATATGTTTAATTTAACTAGACTGTGTAGAACAGATGTACTATTTGTTAGTTAAAAAGGAACCAGATTTATTAATTATTTTTATCAGAATGGAATATTATGTATAATTACACAAATTCTGCATTCACAGCAGCGATAGCACATAATACATGATATATGTACCTTGTTTTGCAGAATATAATATATTTGAAAAATATTTTGAGTATATTAATGGTGTAGACGTAAATAATGTTAATGAGAAATATGTACGTTGTTTTACTCTACTTTACAATATACTCTTTAATCATAGCAATTACGATAATTTCTTACAGACAATTTACACAGGTTACTAGGGGCGACATCATTTTAGCAGAGCATAGAAGATACGCTAACAATGGCGGAAGTTAGGGAAAGGAATGCAGCGGAAGAATGACGTATTAACTTGCCAGCGGTATTTATATCAAGTTTGATGTACAAGTACAGCTAACCTATGATTGGTTAATTTCAGTTTTAGTTGCCCTCTTCAAGAAGCGTTACATAGCGATAGAAAGATCTCGAATTTGGGAGAACAGATGAATACAGGGGGAGAGCACCAAACTTAGAATGTTGATTTTGAGGTCGCCAATTATTTTTTAAAGCAACTATCGTATTTTGTTATATCTTACACATATGTATATCTATGTAATATATACACATATATAAAGCCAATGAAAACAACTTTTTTTTTGGTGCAAAAAGAGCTGTAACAGTATAAGTGCAACCATACATCGGTACATAATTATTTATATATATTTAGAAACTTTTAAATAATAGAGCAACTGTTGGTAAAAAAAAATAATTTGAATTTCAAATGTATCAAGATAAAAATACCAGTCCTGGAATTTTTAATCACATCTTATAGATTGGTGCCAGAGAAAAAAATGGAAAAAAATGAAAAACAATGAATTCAAATTACAACAAAGCATAAATTTTTAAGCTAAAACTTTTGCTACTTTAAAATCGTTTTTACTTAGCGACACTGGAGAAAAGGTATACAGTTCATTGTTCCACATTTCTATATGTTCCGCCTGGTATTGTTCATTGTTCCACATTATATATATATATAAAGTATATATGCACTTACGGCATAAATTAACACAGTATTTTTTAAACTGAGAAAATAAAAACACTGTTTCAAGATAGACAAATGAAAGTTATTGCCACATATTTTGTATATAGTGGCATTTAATTAACACTTTGGAGAGGTACTGTTATTTTTGGTTAGCGATGAAATCCTGTTCGTTATAAATAAATATCATAAACGCAAGAACTCTTTGTTGGTATTCGATGATGAATAATAACGTTCCTTTATCTTCGATAGTACATGAGTGTTTTGTATATTAGCATAAGAAAATGAATCATTTATTACAAATTTATGTTATCTGCATGTATTACTTAGAAGCATTTTTGCAAATAGTCTTATTTTATACCACAAGTAAGGTGAATAAAGTATGCTTCTCATACATACAAGGGGTCATTTACAACATTTTTAGTTATATTATTCCTTCGTAAACTGTTATCAGCATTACAAATGAAATGGAATGGTGATGATAAATTTTATACAAAGAGATTGCAATCTTTCTCTGTAGATACGTATTTTAATTTCATTCAAGTTGCAATATGCACTCTTTTAATATTTTGACATTTTTGTAATTATATCATTTCATATTCGGAAAAGAAACGCAAAAGCAGACACCTAGGCTTTTAAAATTTGGACTGTTTAAGTTAATTGTGTTCAGTAAAGACTTATTTTTATAAGTTGCAATAGTAATTATGATTTTTATTTGAAAAGAGAACCGAAGTATTTAAGGAAAAAGAATTTGCTGAACATTCCTTTACGTTGCATTCTTTACTGATTTGAATAAATGGCTTTATTCTGTGAAGCAGAAATTCTAAAAATGATTCAAGAACGTAACAGTATAGAATTCAAGAACGTATATGTCGCTTTAAAAGCCAGAATCATTTGTTATAAGATATTGGGTGCAAATTGGGTGGGTAGATGACAAATTCGTTTTTACGAAAATGATACTTGTATTGCGTTTGCTTTTAAAAGCATACTTCAAACTGCTGCAAGAATTATTCCGTTTTCCTTTGTGCAAACTGAAGTCATATTTACAGTCTATGTGTTGTAACATATAAAGCAATAAGACTCTTTAGTACTTACGTACTATTGCACCCATCTTAGAAGAAGTAGCCAAATTTTTAGAAAGGGCCAAGCTCTGGCAACCATGCGCACAACCATTCTTCCGGCACCCATGCTCATAACAATCTTTTCAGTCAAGCAAAGCTATCATTTTCGTATGCATTCTATTTTATTGTATTCCAAGTTCCAACGGTTTTTATACACAAATCAGGATATTTTTTGCCTTACTTTTAAAATATGAGTTTGTGGAATTCGCCAGCAATGGAAAAAACTACGGTAAAATTTCGGCAGTAATACAAAATTTTGTTGGACATTTTCTGAAGGGAACAACGAAGTTTGGTTTGGTTTTGATTTATTCGATTACGGCATAACACTTGAGGGCTATTTTCCTAAAGGAGAAATGTCTTTGTGGATGACTTTCTAAGGGAAACCGGTTCGTATACAAGTTACACATGCGGAAACCACGAAAATGTCCATGCAGCCAGCCCGTTTAAAGGACTCGAACCTCGGACCGAACTACCAGTGTTCAGCTACTTTAGCGCTCGGCACTGGCAGGCAGGAGGAAATGCATTCTCTAGATGCCGCTGTCGCCGAAGATTGCACGAAGCCGCCGAGTCTTCACAAATGTTTTTCTAAGTGAAACAGATTGCTGTATACTTCCAGAAAAGAATAACGGGGGAAAAAAAAAAACAGAAATATTCGAAGAAGAATGTAAGTGTAATATATTTTTAATATATGACGTAATCCTTATTTAATAATTCAAATTTTAAATTGATAAAGTACGTTTTCTTTTCCTATGTTGATATTATTTACCAAACTTGCTATAAATATCGATAGCTTGGGAGTCTTTCTAAAAACAAAGCTGTGAAAACCATCAACTTGCACATGCTAAGTAACTTTTGCATTTTCACCTGTAAAAATTGCAAACCTGTAAAAACCGCCAAATTGCACCAAGGTGGTTGCGATAGTACGTAAGTACCGACCCTTTCTTTTTAATATTTTTGATGTTTCCATTAGAAAGCGCTTTTAATTTTCATTGAAAATCCTTCATTTAAGTTAACAGCTCTGGCAACTGGTTAATGTTAGAAGCTTCTTAGTTTTCTGCCTGTCTCAATATTCTTCTTATTTTTCTTTCTAAGATTAATCATTTCCATCTTTTGATTTACAGTTCTTGCTTTTGTTTGATTATTTGAGAACAATATTATGATTACTAACAGTCCTAATTTAAATGAAATTTATTTAAATGTGAATAAAATATTGTAACAATTTTTACATAAAGTCTAAAACGTTTATACATAAACTGCTGTAATACTGTGAGAAAGAAATTCATCAGATGGATATTCGAGCAATAAGCAAAATAAAATTATTTATTCCAGTAATAAGGAAAATAAAATTATTGACTTCTAAAGACTCGAATATTATATTGTGTTGAAGAGTCAAGAAATAATCGCACATCTTTTAAAAAACTATTAGATACTTTTAAACATATTAAATAATAATAAATGTTAAATATTTTAAAAAGTAAACTAATTAATGTAGTATTAACTAATAGAATGGACTAATAATAATTTTGTTAACTAATAGAATGGACCCACAAGAGAACTAGAATGGACCCTCAAGAGCCCACCATGCTCGCATTAGTTGGCGTAACTTCATTCTAATAATAATGGGAAAGGTCATATAGAAAATAATACCAATTACATAAATTATAAATTAGGTAAATTCGTTATATTATTGATTAAAAAAAAATCTACACTGAGTTCGTAACTTCAGCTGCATCATTTAATTATAACAATAATGTTGCCAAAGTCTATAAAAATCATTAATTAGGCTTTTACAAATTAAATATATTTAAATTAGTATATCAATTAGGCACATTATTGAATAACAAAATAAAGATTAAGTTATTAAGAAGGGCATTTGTTTTCAAATTTCTCAGTTTCGCTAAGCAGTTGCAGTTATAATTTGAAAGATAAATAATAGATTCTATCTCATATCGCCTTTACGAACCAGATTAAGATCTCGGATTAATTTTTGACTTCTAACTTTCAAAAAATAAATCGAATCTATATATATATACATATATATATAAATAAATAAAATAAACATTACATCTAAACAAGTGAAGTAAATAGTATTCGCTCTTCCTCAAGATTAAATTTTGAATTCAGTGAGTAAATTTTAAAGAACAATTAAAATACTTTTTTAAACTAAGCTTCAGAAGTACTTTTTTTAATCATACTCGAAGTAACCCATTATCGAGCTTTGACTGTGCAATCAAAAACAGTTTGTACAGCAACAAATTGAATAATGAAACGCATTTACTTCGAGTATGTATTACCACTTTCTCCCCAAAATAGGTTCATAAATTATGTGTCAGGTAATTTTCAGAGCCACTTACAGCGAAAAGAATGGCGGCTTTTGATCAGAAAAATTATTCCGTGTCAAGACATCGTCTGAACACGCAGCTTGGAGTCTTCCGTAATTGAAAAGCGCGCGCGTGTCGCACGGGGACTCACAAAGGGCGAAATAGACGCGGGGATACACCCACGATTAGTGTGATGAGCCGAGGACCCACGGGACAGGGTTGTTCAAAGGGGGCACCGCTAACCTTCGCACACACACCACAATTACCTTAAATGGCTTTTTTGCCATTTAGCGCATGCGTAATAGAGTGTGGCCAATTCAGTGGACAGCTACAGTCGGCTGTGTATTCCCCATTGTCATTCGGGTTTAATTACATTATTTAGAAAGCTGAATTGGAAAAGCCATCAAGAACGGTGTAGAAATTTCCATGGATGAGCTAAAGTTAAATACACCATACGCTGTATATGTGCAGATTAGGAATGGATAGAGAATTTGGCATTTTTTCACTTTCTTCTCTTTAAAACTTAAAAGCTGTTTTAATAGGACTAGCAGAAGGAAGCCAGTCTAAGATTTAAAATTAGGCAAAATTAATCCTTACGTATGAAAAACTTTGCGCATTTCAAGGGAGACTAGCGAAGATCTCCCTACCCCCTTTTTTTCCAAGGAAATATAATTATGCCTATTTTAAAAATTTTCATTCTAATACTTATTGATTTCAGGCTCTGAAGAAAATATCGTCAGGTTGTGTTCATACGACTCACACTACATAGAATCGACCGACAAACAACAAAATAAAATTTTGTTAGTGATTTAATAATGAGTAAGAGGATTAATGCGCCTATGCCATTTTTCCAGACCTGTCACAGACATCCGACCGATATTGTGTGGAATATTCGGCACTGGCGTACAATGGATATCGCATAATGCAGCCAACAACAGCACATGATCAAGAGACAGAAAAATTGACTTAATTACTATTTTCAGGGTACATTTGAATTAATCATCAGTGCTCGTTTAGAGAAATTTTAGAAAGTGCCGGATCATAATCAGGTACGGAATTCAAAGCATGTCTTATAATGATTAGGCGTTAATATCATCCATACCGTTAGGATCGTTGGAAAGAGCTGCAACAGGTGTTGAAACACGCCTCTAGTTGAGTTATTAAAGTAACGAACTCTTCATAAGTTAAAAATGGTCCAAAAGCGGCCGAGTGGTAAGATCGCTGAACACTGGTAGCTAGGTCCGAGGTTCGAATACCGCGAACATGATGGTTGCATGGGCGCTTTCGTGGTTTTCCCCGTATGTAACGTGTACACGAGCCATATTTTCCTTAGAAAGTTCTCCACGAAGGCAACTCTCTCTTTAGACAGCTAGCCTTCCTGTACTTTGCCATAATCAGAATAAACAAAACGAAACTATAACTTAAAAGTCCAATAGTTCTTTTAAGATGAGTTTTCATTTACTTCACGCCAGCCTCCTAAAGGCCACCAAAATGAGGTGCTTAAAGTGGATTAAAATTCTAAAAAATGTTTTCTAGAAGGTAATTTTTAAAGTTTTCACTTGATAAATAAGATTTTACAATTCAGCTCCCACAAAGTTCTTACGTCTATCGGAAAGGAAAATATTTCTTCTGGTCTTCCACGGCGAGCAGCAAATCTCCTTAACGCTGCTAGGAATGCTTCAAAACTCAAACCACCCATAAGTTCTAGGCGTAACACTTAAAAATTAAATAAATAAAATTATAAATTAAATAAATAAATACCTTAGTAGAAAATTTATAAATAAATTCGCTTATTTTTTTAAAATTTATAAATTAAATAAATTAAATAAGTAAGCGTAACACTTATTTGTTTTACACCTCTTCCTTTTCTCATTCGTATTAACAACGAATCCCGAAAAAATAATTCCATTCTTCGAAAATAATCTGACACTACGGGAACAGTCGGAAGATCAGCCATGATCTGTCTAGCCAAATCTATATGAGTCTTAAAACTTTCATGTATTTCCAAATATATTATTTCTTATTGGCTGTCAGACATAAATTATCCAAAAATTTTGACGGAACTGTTAATGAGACTCCAATGTTTATATACTCTATGTTTCTTCTAAAGGATAATTTGATGCTTTTGATTTTTAGGAAGATTGGTGTTTTTTAATCTTTCACCGACAATCTTTCAATGTTCACCAAGAAAGGGACTCAATGATAAAATTTTACCATTTGAATTCAGACTTTTACTATATTTCAGTAACTTTACTTTTTCACCAAATACAAGCTATTGAACTAATTTCACAATTGTAATTGTAGTCTTCAGTCTTGAGAATTTAAGAACCAAGTAGCTCTTTTGATCGATATTTTGACATTGCTCATGAATCTTAAACACTAAGTCAGTACAGGCTTTAACTTATTCCATGAAGAGAATTTGAATAGAAGATTAAATTCTTGCTTATCGTAAGTTAACGTACAACACAGTTTTACGCAGCCGAAGGGGTATAGTGGGTAGCGTCGCTGACTGACGTGGCGAAGGGCTCGGGTTCGAATACCGGAGAAGGCATGGATGTTTGTAAATGTATAGTGTCGGTGCGGTACTCTAAATATGCGCCGAGCCGTAAGTCCTCTCGTGTGGCTTGGT
The DNA here is from genome assembly GCA_000611955.2 of Stegodyphus mimosarum. NCBI lineage: Eukaryota > Metazoa > Arthropoda > Arachnida > Araneae > Eresidae > Stegodyphus > Stegodyphus mimosarum. Next base: position 171,788 of record KK113693.1, on the reverse strand, counting down.
GGAAGGGTAGAGGGGTGGGACCTCGGACCCGTGCCCGGGGTTCTTTCCATCAAAATTGGGGGCGGAACTGAGCCAAATCGTAGTGTCACCTGTTAGGTGCTGAAGGCTGTTGTCAACCACATGCGTAATTATGCGCTTCTTGCCCCGAGGAATTTCGTGGTCTTGGGCTGACTTCGTCAGACAAGTGAGCATAAGCAACAACAACAGTTTTAGGCTTTTCTTGAAGATCTTTCAAATTTATCACAAGGCCAAAATCTGTTAGAGATAAATAATTTTCCTTCAGCCAAGCAAGTACCACTACAACTGTGAAATTGCAAGATTTTGTGTTTTACATCCATATGAAATAATATCAACTGGATTTTCCATACCCTTACAGTATCTGCATTGAGTTGATGCAATTGTATCTTGAATTTTACTTACCCGATTAGCAACATGCGATTTCCAGTCATAGGCAGCAACTTTTTATCAGTGAAGGACAACTTGGGAATCAGTGTAGCAAAATATAAGAAAATGAGAAATCTGAAATAATTCCATTATATAATTCGTTATTCTTGCTGCTATAATAGCACCCATAAGTTGTAAGCAAAGCAGCGTCAACTTCTTGAGAGAAGACACTCTGTTCTTTGACAACACAAAATAGTTTGAAACGGAATCGTGGTCTCTGAAATTAGAAACCGCATCGTATCCTTTGAAACAGCCGTCACAAAATATAAGAAACTGAATATTTAGTAGTATCTATATCTACATCCTACTTTCTTGGAACGTAGAAAGTCATTAAATTTTTAACTTCACATCACCAATGATTAAATTCATCTTTTAACGTAAGAGGTAGTTTCGTATCCTGTTAAATTCCAAGTTCCTAAATTTCCTGCAATAAAATTTTAATTCGAATAAGAAAATCCGGCTGTGCCATATATTTTTGCAACTATCCTTAAGACATGCCGCTTCGTGTTTATGTATTCCTTGGATGCCTTGTCCCTCGGATCAAGTTGTCGAAAATTAAATTTGCAACTGTGTGCACTCGTTTTCCAAATAATAACCAAGATTTTCAGTGAATCACAGTCAGCACAACAGTCTTGATAAACACTTCCACTATCCTTACATAGATATCAAAGTATTTTGTATTAAAATTTGTTTTAAACTTCTGAAGATTTATGCTAGCTTCCTTCAGTATTACCGCAGCACTAGTAGATAAGTAGAAGGCCTTTGCTTCCCAATCTTAAGGAAGCATTGTTTGGCAATCTTCCAAATTATTTCTTAACTTATGTTTATTTTTACTCCATAAAAGTTTGGTTTCATATCTGTCATATTTAAACTTCAAATTATCATTAAAATGAACTTTTTAAATTTAAATTTTCTCGAGAAAGTAGTTCACATTTTTTCGCCAGAAATGGGTATAGATTCTAGTTTACAAAACAATGGCAAATCAAAATTATCAGCTTCGTTCATTGACATCGATAATATATTAATTCTTGTAGCATTTTCGAATTCAACTTTTCCTAC
>KK113693.1:101648-168832 GCA_000611955.2 Stegodyphus mimosarum | reverse complement strand
AAAAAAAAAAAAAAAAAAAAAAAAAAAAAAAAAAAAAAAAAAAAAAAAACATGCATACATTTAACACATTTTTAAACTTTAATACATTTTTAAACTTTAATGCAGAGCAATAACATTTAGTGGCAACAATTTGAAAAGTGAACCGGGCATTCAGAGTGAATCAACGCAAAATCGCAAAACGAAAGTAATAGTCCTTCGGGACTAAATCCCTTTGGACTAAAAAAAAGTCTGAAAGGTTTCAGATTTTAAATTACGTCCAAAGGGGCGTTTTTTAAACATTTTGTATGTTACTTTTATTTATTGAATATCATGTTCTTCGCATTTAAACCATAAAATTCAGTTAAAGAACAATATCGCAAAATAATTTGCGAGAAAAAAGCTGAGCATATCTTTAAAATTTCCTACACACAATCTCACGCGCTGCAGATAAAAATGTTTTTTTTCTGTACAACGTTGCCATTGCCGCTTTGAAGCACTTGAGTTTGTTAATCAAAAATTCGTTAAAGTTTAAAAAATATATGAAATCGTTAATAAAACAAATTCCAAATTTCAAATTTGGGCTTCTAGATGCCTATATTCGCAGCAGGATTACGGCATTCTAAATTCGATCGCTTCAGGTACCGTCGTTTTATCACAATGCGAGAAACATACATACATTTATGCACATTCTTCATTATTTAATTTCTTTTAATATAATACAGGGCAGTAATATTTTGTGGCAACAGTTTGAAAAGTGAAACAGATTTTTAATGTTTCCGACTCAAAATCACAAAACGAAAACAATAGTCCTTCAGGGACAAAGCCCCTTTGGACTAAACACACTGCAGCGCGCAAGACTGTGTATTGGAAATTCTAAAGATATGTTCATTTTAAAATTATTTTGCGATATTGCTGTTGAACTGAAATTTATGGTCTAAGAGCGAAGAACGTGATATTTAATGAATAAATCTAACACACAAAACGTTAAAAAAACGCCCCTTTGGGCGTAATGTAAAATCTGAGAGTTGTCAGATTTTTTCCCCTTTTCTTGTCTTCCCCCCTTTTTTTTTTATAGTTCAAAGGGGCTTTGTCTCTGAAGGACTATTGTTTTCCTTCTGCGATTTTGCATTGAATCACTCTGAATGACCGTTTCACCTTTGAAACTTGCCACCAAATATTATCTCGCCCTGTGTTATAATTGAAGAAATTAAATAATGAAGAATCTGCTTAAATGTATGCATGTTTCTCGCATTGTGATAAAACAAACCTAGAGCCATCCAATTTTGAATGACGTAATCCTACCGCGAAGTTTGGAATTTGCTTAATATCGATTTCTTATTTTTTAAAACTTTAACCAATTTTTGATTAACAAACTCAAGGATTTCAAAGCTAGCAATGGCAAGCGAGCAATGCACAGAAAAAACATTTTTATCTCCAGCGCGTAAGACTGTGTATCGGAAATTCTAAAGATATGCTCAATTTAAAATTATTTTGTGACATTGCTCTTGAAGTCAATTTTATGGTTTAAGTGCGAAGAACATAATATTTAATAAATAAATGTAATACACAAAATGTTAAAAACACGCCCCTTCGGACGTAATTTAAATTCTGAAACTTTTCAGATATTTTTTTTTTTTTTTCGTAGGAGATAAAAGACATCTAAGTTCAATCTGAGTAAATTCAAGGATCAAATTGCAAAGCTGACAGCATTGATTCATATTTGTTTTCGTACACTGTGTTTTGAAATTTATTTATTTTTTATCAGATTTTTTTTGTAATTATGCTGATAATTCAAAAGTTTTTTTTTTAAATTTTTTTCAATCATCTCATTTTGTATATGCCAGAAATAATCGGCTCTAATAAGAATTTTGGTATTTGTATGAGCGTTACTTGAATCTGCAAGTTCTCAAACTTTTTTATACATAAGTTCTCTTATACTCGGACTATTAGGAATTCGAAAATAAATTTGGCACTTACCTTAATGCCACTTTCCTTAGAGACTTTTGGTTTGTAATTTTAAATCCCGTCTAAAGGTTTAATTAATCCCGAGTTTCGGCATCGAAAGGCATGGAGTAACCTGATTCTTAATTTTCAGTTTGGCTTTAAATAAAGCATCGTCATGTTAAGAAACGAATATTTCGACCACAACCATCATTGCATAACATACATGATATTAACACACTACCGAAGTATACATATGTACACTTCTACGTTTATACTCTTCTTCTTATATATTATGTACACTTCTACGCTTGCAGAAACTTAGACGCCAACCTGGCTAATAATTTTTTATTATTATTATTATTATTTATTCTGCTTTATCACTGCGTAACAATCAACTCATAATTGAGAATGATTCAAGCAGTGAAGCCAGAAAAAATTCTTAATATTAGTTATTGAATCCCAAACAGGTGCCAATATCCTTATAAATATTTATTTCTAATTTGAAAAAAAGCAGCTTTCATAAAAGTGCGGGAACACTATGACGGAGAATTATTATGAAGGCCTCCCTATAGTGAAAATGAGTTTAAGGCGGTCATAATTATGATCGGCATTGCGTATGTGGGCATTCTTGTGCAGAATAATAAGTATGAATTTAAACTATCGCACAAGACATTTGTACAGCAGTTAGCATAAAAAACTCGTGAAATTCCAAACTCCATTGCTTCGATTTTATACATTCTTTAGCATAAACGCATAAATATTTTATTCCATTTTTGCGGTTTTGGAAGCCGCAATTTCTGAAGCATTTGATCACATTCGATTATTGCAGTTTCAACTTGATTTCAAAAGGGCCGATTCTTCCTAACTTTGGTGCTCCTAATTTGTGCTTTGAATTCGATTATGAAGTATTTCGCTAGAAGTTTCTTATCAGTCGCAAAAGAAAAATCTACTTTATATAGGTAAGATGCAGATTTCGTTAAGAATTTTTGCGACTCTATCTTTCACCAAATTTACAAATTTTACTACAGTCGCAGCCAATTTCAGGATGCACAGGGGTCTAACTATGTTGGGAATTATTGTCTAATCATAGGTTATTCATAGTTTATCATCTGTTTTTATATCACATGTATACGCACTAATATTAAGAAAGGTATTTGAATAATTAAACTAGCTACTATCGCTTTAATTTTCTTATTTTCAGCGTCAGATGATCGTGTTGTCATATTCGTCAAAGTTTTTCATACGGCTCAGCCATATAGTGAAATTCTGGGCAGATACTTTAAAGAAGCGGCATAGTTTAATGAAAACATATTGCCCAATACATTAAATCCCAGATCTTTCAATGAAAAGGAGTTAAAGGAATTTCTTTATGAGTCGAAATTTCATATTTCATGTATTTAATTTTTATAAGTTATACAAGTATAAGAATCCCACTGTAAAGACTACTTCGCCCAATTCCACATTAGTCTCCTGTGAAGGAAGAGAGAGATGAGTAAATACCGATATGTTTGCTCTCAGAATAACTATTACTATATTCCCAGAACAACTGTTACTATCAGAGGTAGTCCTTCGCGACACAAGATCGCCTCTAGAGATTCTATGTCTAATATTTTTGGAATCGCTCCCATCTGATTTACTTCCTGTGGCTCAAAATCCAAGATTCGAAAACCAAGAATTTTATTGTCGATGCACTGCTACTTTTGAAAACACATATATACAACATATTTATGTAAGTTTTGGTTCACTGGTTCAAAATGAATGAACGATTGAGTACTTTGCGATGGGGGGGGGTATACCGTCAAAAGCCATTCTTCCTGAAAAGCATACTAAAATAAAGTTAACTTCTTACACTTCAACCGTCGCTGTAGGGAATTCAAAGCAGCACCGGTTTGCTTTTGGTGGCATCCTAAGCGGAAGATCCCCACTTTTCCCTGAAAGCCTAATCCCTCATCTCCGGCAACGCACACAAGGCAGACATGCGCATGCACAATGCCAGTGTGGTTGGGAAAGGGGGGGAAGCAGGAAAAGCCTATTACGATTTTTCATTAGCCCGCGGAAATTTAATTACGCGCGTTTGCTTGGTGAGGGGCGCCCGCGTGCCCCCGTCTTCTTGCGCCCTAATCGACGCCGCGCCCTATTGTTCCCGTCCCTGCTGCCGAAATTAGGCGGGCTCACATTGTTGCATTGAAAGGCGAGGAAACGAAATAAACAGGCTTTTTGCTATTTATTTATTTACTTTGCGAGGAGTTTTAATAACGTTCACCCCGCTAGTTGACTCTTAGTAGAAGCTGCAAATTCAAAGATGCTGATACGTAATTAGCTTACCGTTAAGACTAGTTTCCTGACTTGGTTTACGGTTAATTGTTAAGTCTTAATTGCATGTAAGTTAATTTCTGCACAGCTGCTAAACGTTGCCGACCGTCAATTTGTTCCTGGTAATTTCTTCCTAGTCTCACATTGAACAGGCAGAAATTTAAATCACATTTTCTGAGTTTGGTTGGCCAAAGATCTGAAATACGAAATTATGATTTTGAAATATGAATCTAAATGTAGTTCAGCGCTATTGACGAGTGGGAAATGGATAGTAGGCCAAAAAAAAAAAAGTTAAATTGGATGGCCGCTTTAAGTCTTTTTCATTACCTTGTTTAGTAAGCTAAACGCAAATTTTACTTTACATAAAGGTAGAGTGCCTTTAGTAAGTTTGCTTATTTCACGTTATAAGCAAACTTTCCTAAAAGCACTGAACCTTTATGCAAAGTAACATGACGTAAAGGTGTCGTCAGCTTTACGTCGAGTTCTCCTGGAAAGGAACAACCTAATCACATAAGAGTAGCGGCACTATTATCATGTCCTTACTGACACAGCAATTCCATCTGATTAATAAAGCAGATGAAAATTCTAGTTACATAGAGTTGGATTTTCGATTTTAAAATTAACCTTTATTAAAGTACTTATGAAAGCACCTCTGCGAAGGTTTTCCCACCTTAACGCTCGGAACACGGATATACTACGCTTTTCCAGAATACAGTTATGCTACGCTAGCTTAGAATATGGTTATGCTACGCTTTCGAAGAACAAAGATTTTGATGGCTAATACGGTTTAAAATTCCAGTCGTCTGTTTTTACCCAATCACGTCGGTTTTACGTTAAGTAAAATCTATTTTTTCACTGCGGATATTTAAATTTCCTAGTAGCATATTGAATTGTGGATTGCAGTTGTAGGCTAGATAAACATGCACACACGAAAAACTTAACAACTGATGTGAACGCGTAACGCTTCAAGAAATAGAAATTTAAAAAAATATATTTATAATTTTGGTCTCTATCGCAGAAAATATGAAATATAAGGAAAGAAGAATACGGAACATCTACTAACTTATAGAAATATGCTTAATAGAAAAGAAGCGAAATGTAAAATACTGAACAGAAAAACCTAAAGGAAAGACCAAATTTATTTGCTATATGTATTCATAGAAAAGCAAAGGAAAAGTTTATTTTAAGATAGTTTTTGAAGCGCCCTAACCACTACACAAAACGCGTCTTTTCAACTGGTTACCATTTGGTAGGCATCTTCTCTTGTAAGTCAGTTGTGATAAGGGAAGCTGCAGAAAGGAGAGCGAAACTTTTGTCACCTCAAAACAAAGGGGCGTTTAGCATAAAAGACCCCTGGTGGCGTCTAATGGGCCCCCTGCCAGTCTCCAAGTACAAAGGCCCTCCCACTGACTCCTACTATGAAAGGGTGAGGGGTAATCTTACATGCCCCACAGGGCACAGGGGAAAGGAGTGATTATTTCGGGACGGTTAGGTTTTCAGGGATTCGGATTCCCTTTCCGTCTGAGGTTTTTGTATCCGGGTGATTACGCTTCGTGGGTTCCGTTGGCTATTGCGCAGAAAGAGATTTCGTGACTTCGCTGAAGGGCAAGGTTACCAGACTAAATTTAAGTCAAAATATTTGAAGAAGAAAGCCACGTAATTAAACATATTTTTCCTTCTAACGTTGGTTTAAAAGTTCCGGATCTGGCTAATGGGAACTGTCCTAAAAGAACGCGCCATACTTTCTGTATTAAAAAAACACTGGAACCTTGATAGGGAAAAGCTCCAAACATAATGTCAAAACAAAATAGAATGTATAAAATTATAATAATTTATGAAACTAAATATGGAAATTTAAAATTAAAATGTACATAAAAAAGTTAATGAAGGCGTTAATAATTTTTATGCTACAGAAAATATCCATATTTCTTGAGATTTTTTTTTAATGCAACGACATTATGCCCTTTCTGCCCTTTTTATCACAATATTTTAGCATGAACGTTACTAATCGTTACTTGAAATTAAATTTTATTTCAGTTTTAGCACAGAATACAGAAGTTTGTGAACGCCGTTTGGCTTAATGGAGAGATAAATGTGTCAAAATTTAATTTACATAGGCTGTTTTTCTGCTGTTAATGCTGCATATATTAAAGAGACTATTGTTGACTTCTACCTGAGGAGGATTCTTTCGTCAATGTATTAAATTACATTTCGTTTTTACCTGTGTTTATTGATATCTAGGCTGCCTCCAGAATGGGATAGTTGTTCGAGACTCTAACTGCCGTGCTGAAGACCCGGTTTCGAATTTCGGAGAAGGCATGGAGATCTGTAGGCGTATAGTGTCTGTGTGGCAAGAAGGCACTCTAAATACACGGATAAGCCGAAGTCCGAGAGGTTGGTATAGGAGACTCTCCGACAGCTCCACCATGAGGTGTTCTGTTTGGGAATTCTATCCGCAGAAGAACTTAGCAATTACCGAGGCTCGGCGACGCTCAAGGCTTCGTTCAGACGATGGTTTTTTTGGTCATAAAACTTGTAGATTTCCTCACACTTTTTGTCTAAGATGAACTCCGAGGAACCTGGTGAACGGTGTAGCGACTTATCGCTGAGTTCAAGCAACTAAAATGTAGACTGGAGAGGGTTTAAATAACCCTCTTTATTTTACTGAAATCAGAATAACAGTCTGCCCCTTTCTCGGGCTTACAACAAAGCATCTACTCAAGCTTTAACTCAGAATAAGGAATAAGAAACTAAACTATAATTAACTAAAGGCGACTTATTTGAAGCAAAACACAAGTATCTAATGTAGTTGGCCCTTAATTTCAACCAGCCGGCGAATATCAAAAGGCGCGTATTAATACGGCCGGGTATAACAACTCCAAGAGTGAATTAACCTGAAAGCAAACACGCGCTACTAAGGATTCCTAGCATTCTCTAACGAAATTGAACCTTCCTTAAATACCCCTTCTAACTCATTTGTATTCAACGCAATTCTAAAAATTCATTCTGGTAGGGATCTGTAAGCGGAAACAAGAATTGACAGGAAAGGTTTTCCAAATTAAAATAACTGCTATAGAATTAAAATAACCTTACAAGCTTTATCGTTTAAAGCATAAAGTCATTGTGCACATTCAGATCTGTTTAGTGAGGTTTAAGCTATAACCAATCAGGGAAGGAAAAGATGCGCATGGATGCAAATGGATAGCCGACTCAGGGAAATCATCAACGGATGTTTGTTTTGTTGTGATTTGTAGTTCTATACCAACTTGGAATAAAGCTTAAAAGTTAGAAATTTTACGAAAAGTCTTTAAACAAGTTTTGTGACGTAGCAAGTTCTGACTGCTTAGCAATGAAGCTCGGCTTAAACTTGTTATTTCTTTAAAACCATCATTTGAACGAAGCTTTATATTCCTAATTGGATGCTCAGGTGAAGATCTTGCTTCTCGCTTTATCTTGTACCTGATATTTAGGCTACATTTAGATTTTTCGATTAAGTTTTTTTAATTTTTATGTCTTAATTTGCAGGCACTTTCTATGATGTGTTGCAAATACATTAGTATAAAAATAAGTTTCTGATCTTCACGATCATCAACTCTTAGAACTTCATATTATTTGCTGTTTCATCTCGCATTAAACTGTTGTTGTTTTCTTCATAAATTTCATGGAAGAATGGTTTGCCAGAGCCTCAAGGAAACTGGACTTCTACTTTTGTTCCAGTTTTGAGTGAGAGAACGACAGAGGCTGGTTCGAGGGTCTTCCGACACTCTTCCCTACCACCAAACCACGCGAGAACTTTCCATATATTTAGAGTAACTCCATGCCGGGGGGACACTATACATTAACGAAAATCCATGGCTTCCCCGGGATTCGAACCCGGCCCTCCAGTATCGCAGTAACCTCTCCGCTGCTATGAAAAGCAAGGGAATCCATCGCAAAAAATATCCTCAACGAGAACTGTTTCTCTCCTATTCTTACAGTATGTCATCAAGAAGATACTATTTGGTTTCTTCCGTTTAGGATACAAAAAATAATATCTTTTTGAAAATGATGTGATTCAGATATTTTAGACAAGTGAATGTAAATAAATGGGATGATAAATGCGTTATAAAACACGTCCAGAGCTTTAAAAATGAAAAAGTGGCAGAATGAATAAGCTACGAAAGCATCCTTTCTCATAGAGGTAACCTTAGGTTAGGCAGGTAACCTTTGCACTACAAAATCAAATAATCTAATCCGTTCTAGATATTTGTTACGTTCTCTTAATTTTCTTTATCTTCAGTTCAGGAGAAAATATTCATAATTTAGAGAAAGATAACTGTATCAATACACAGTTTATATCCCGAAATTAATGAATGCATTTTCTGTATAATATATCGTAAGCAACATATCAAAATCGTGAATATTCGTTTTCTTGCTATTTCATCTAAATGCATTTTAGGCTTTTTTTCGATATGGTACATATTCTTGGAGAAAGGTGTAAAATCATTAAAATATGCTTGGTTTCTCGCGGATTAACTAATATTATTTTTTACTATTTTTAAATCTTTTGCTTTCTTAAAAAATTTTAAATAATGATTTTGTTGATTATTTTTCTTAATTAATTTATTTTTCAAATACCTCGAAGAAAAATCTGTTCAAGGTGCTTTTGTTTTTAGTTTGATAAAATCACGTCCATGATAAATAAAGGATGTTTGCTAGTTGATGGTGCATCACACTTTTCATTTGTCTTCAATATTATAAATGTATGCTGCTGAGTATAAAGTAAGTTAAGCATGCAAAACGGCATTTTATCTGAGATGTCTTAATAGCAATCTACAAGTATTATTTTATATCATAAGTGTCATTAATAAAACAGAATTCTAACAACGTATAAAAGGTAGATTGTACAATTTCTAATCTATAATCCCTGTCATCTACATCCTAAATGAAATCAAACCGTATGGTGGAAAGTTGTAGAAATACACTGATTGCAAACCTTTCCGTATACTTACTTCTGTTTTTTTAAGTTTTATTCAAATACACTTTTAATATTTCAGTATTCTTCTACTTTGCGTTCAAAAGGCAGATACAGAATAAATGGCTGGAGTTTTTTTCCTGTTAAATTCAGTTTTTTTAAATTTTTTTTTAGCAGTAAAGATTACTTTTAGCAGTTGGCAACAGTAGATATTATTTTTATCAAGATGAAGAGGAGAAATATTTGCATAATTTTCCATATGAAAAAAAAAGAAGAATTAGATGTGTTGATTTAAAAGTAATCTAGCGGTGAATTTTTTTTGAGGTGTTCAACGGTAAGATGAAGTTTTGGAATCAGATTTTTTTTTTTTTTTTTTTTTTTTTTCTTTAAAATTTTCCACACATTTTTGCATATCATTAAAATTTTTTGTGTCATGAAAATGGACTGATACCATGTACCATGTAGTTGAGTTTTATGCCAATTATCTGAGAAGACTTCTCATTTTATTCGAGTTTTCTTTTACACAATGTATCATTGATTCACTATACTATGTTAATTGAGATTCCAATTTACCAGGACAGGAAACGCTATTTAAGTTTAAAGATTTAAATATATAAAGGATCCACTTTTATTACAACAATAAGCTATGAATTTATTTTATAGTCTTCCTTAAGAAAGAGATTTATTACTCGCACACACGGGCGTGAAACTGTAACTCACGTGCATTAAGCATCTTTTAACAAATAGGAGACAGAAAGAAACGACACTAAGCGCGCGCTTTTCTCTGCTTTAAGCCTCAGCCGCTTCCATCAGCTGTAGTTAATTCACGAAAGGGTTGACAGCTAAGACCGATTGACGCAATTAAGTCTTATAGGCCGCGTTGCTACTGTTGCTTAATTATTCGCATTGTTTCGCTGTAATTACCGAGAAATCTGACAGGGAATTCTGGGAGACCCCAGGAACGTAAATTAACTGCTCGGACAACTATTTTCGCACTTTTGCCGTCCCTTTCTCCTCCCGTCCCCTCGGCTTAATATTTCACGGCCTCCACTGCCTTTCATTTCGCGTTGGAGAGCTGAAACAATACGGCGCCATTGTCGCTGGTTTTCACGCTTATTTAGGCCGCCAGTGGGCGCAGCTAATGAAATAAAAGCCTGCCGTTGCCACACGCCAGTCGAGTAATGTAACTAATGATCTAGTTGACATGATAAGAAGACTAATTTTGCACGGATCTGGGATGTCCAGGGGCGCTGTTTTTGTTCAAAGCCATGAAATGTTGCTCATACATTAACAAATTATTTGTCTCTTATTACTTTCGTGTTTTTCATTCTTCGAGTTCTCTATTTCTTGGCTTGGATGAAATTACAGCTGCGTTATTAAGAAAACAAATATTTTTGTTTTATATTAAGGTGCAATAAATGGATCTTTTTTAACATATTTTTGAAACATAATAGAGCTCTAAATTACACATAAACTACAAACACGGTTCATATGGATAATTGGGAAATTTGAGAAAATTACGTTGTCTTTCCTTCTCTAGGTCAGTTATGTGTTTACAGTAACACAAGCAGAGAATTTTATATTTGCGTTTATTATATTTTGTATCTACAAACATTACACAGTTAAAACCATATAAATTGGTGTTTTTTCGAGTCAAAACACGAAGTATTTTTTTCCTTTCGAAAAAATTAAATATAATTTTCCCGCCTTGCTTAAACTTAGAATTCTAGTATTTAACTAAAATTTAAAAATTAACTTAATTTTCGTTTATATAGGCCATCAAATTAACCAATGATCTCTTTTAATGCGTTAAAATTAAACAAATTAACTATTTATTTGCTCGAAACCCCAGAAAATATTTTTTTAAAACTAAAATTAAACTAACGAATGATTTTTTTTTACTTAAAATAACATTAAAGTACAGCCTATTTTTGAATTTAATTATTAAAGTAAAAATCAAAGTTATATAATGAATTAAAGTAAAAATCAAAATTATATAATGAATTAATAATGATCTTTACTTTACTTACTTTACAAGGAAGTATTAACTGTCTAGATAACTAGATTTATGATCATTTAAGTTCCGTATATGAGTCTGACTGTGCAATAAATCGTGTTTAGCATGTTTTTTATGAAATACCAAAAGGGGTTTAAACCTGCTGCAGCTATTTATTAAAAACTCGTCAATAATAAAATGATGTGCTTCATAAACAGCAGCTTTTTGTGGCTGCATGTTTTTAAGCGTTCTTAAAGCTGATAAAACTGTGTTTGATAGTTCTTTCGCAATGAAGATGAATATAATTTACGAGAACGTATATGGTAAAGCAAATGAATCGCTGTGCTTGGGATTTTAAAGTAAGAAATATGTAAATATCAGCTTAGTAGAATGCAGTATTTATTTAATTCAAGTCATGAGTGTTAACTACTTTGAAATGATCGAAGATATTTCAGACGATATAACAGAGTAACGGCCGGTTTCGATAGGCACACTCGAGAATTGTAACCAGAAGAAAAGTACTTTCAGCTCAATAAATTCAAAGCACTGGTGCCCAATTCAAATCCCAAAAGGTACGCTTTTTAAAACAAGACCCACATTTTTTATCCACTCCTACGCAAAGTGGATCAGTTTGTTCCAGAAAAGCGTCCTGACACGCGTGTCAAATCCGTTTTCCCGCTCAGTTTATCAGCGGCCGGATGCGAAGCACGTATCCCACCAGATCCTGGAAAACTCGGAGCATGGAACATCTTTTTTTTTATCACCTTCTTGTCTTGCTTTCTCCAGAGGAGCTCCGGAGAATAGAATTGGCTTTCGTGGCGTATTTGTTTTGTAATGCAAAATAGCGGTTTTGAAACACGCGCATGGCCTTCGAGAAATTGGATAGCTCGTTCCTGTAGCGGAAATTAACCTTTCCATAGTTTTTGTTTTATTCCCTTTTTCTTTTTCACAAGCGACGCAAACCAGACAGCCGACAGCCTTGATTATATGGCGAAAGAGTATATTATTTATGGCTTGATAATAACGACGTTATTGATTTTTTGGAGAGTTATTAAAACAGCGAACTCTATTACTAAAACAGTGAAGCCTTGAAGCTGCAACCTACCTAAGATGACAGCTTTCGAGAGTATTTCTGACAATACTGACAAGCATTAGTCATGAATCATCTTTCTAAGACGACCAACTCCACTCGTAACCCAAATTGTCTGAAGCTGGCGTGGATGCACTGTAACCTGGCACTGTAAACCACGCATTAGCAGGTGGTTGAGGATTTTGGGGACATATCGAGATTGTAACAATCTGGCCTATTAAAGGGGCTGTCCCGACAGTTCGGAGATGTAAAATTAGGGGAAAATGTAGATTAAGTGTAGATGTTGAAGAAAATTTTGCTCGAAATCTAAGCCTAAGTAAGAAAACAGTTTAGTTTTTTTTTTTTTTTCCCCGCAGAGGGAGCCTAGTTTTACATTTTGTGTTTTTATTCTTCATGCTTTATTCGAAGATACTGTATCTTTTTTTAATTGAAAAAACATAAAAGTATAGTTTAACATTATATAAAGCTAGATTCAAATGAATTATGCAGGATTTTCATGCGAAATGTATAGTAGGACTGGAGATATTTTCCTTAAATAGGAGCATAGCCAATCCAGATGTTTAAAAAATTCGAGTTATTTAGTTACCTTTTTCTATAAGCCAACGAAATACGCAATGTGAGTGAAGGAATTTTATTCTTTCGTTTATCATACCTTATTTGAACTTTATCAAAATTACCTGTTTAAAAACAATTTTGCTTATACACAAAACAAAATATAAACCAAACATTTTTATTTCCTTGCACGTAGTAAAGGAAGTATTGTAATCACGAAATTTCCGGATACCATATTTCAACGAAAATATCCATTTTGACAGGTATCGAATGCAATTTAACGATATTTTTCATGACTGCTGTACATAAGGACAGAATAAAGGACTCTATTTCACAACGAATTATAAAACGGATTTAAAAAGGATTGAGAAGAGATTTTTTCATGGTGTCTATACGTACGTACGTATGTATGTATGTATTTCGCATAAATCAAAAACGAGTAGCATCAGAACGCTGAAATTTTGTATATAGGACTACTATATAGTATTTTGTATATAAGACTGCTATATTTGCAACATAAGAGTGATAAATAAAATTCTTTATATTTTCAATAACTTATCGATTGCAAAATATCCAGCCCTACTTTTTTTTCCAGATTACTATCAGTATCCAAAATAAAACTGAAAGACTTTTATGTAATTTCGTAGAAGCATACATTGCAGCGTTCTGTGTATTTCTATATATATACATTTCTTCTTCTTTCTTTTTTTTAAAAAAAGTCTTATTCAAACTATCAGCTACTTTTTAAATATTTTGATATTTTCCTATCTATACCATGTATTCAAAAAGGAATGCAGAAACAAAGTCCGAAGTCAGAACTTTTAATATTTAAATTATTTTTATATTCAGTCTTAACTTTATTCAACAAGAATATTCTATAAATTTTTTACAAATATTTGACTAACTTGCTGTGCTATATTTTAGCATTCTTCTTCTTGTTTCACCGTCTACTAGGTTTGACATTTTAAAATTTGAAATTTGGAAATTTATACATTTCTGAATTAGTATTCGCGACTCAGTTTACAACAGCAATCTGCTTTTGTTTCCGTAATTTGTACCTAATGTTAGAGCACTGTACTATTATTTCATTTTCATTAAAAAACTGAAAAATTACTCACTTTACTACTGTTTATTTTGTCTTTATAATTACAGATAGAAAAAAAAAAGTGCAAACAATAAGAAAATCGTTAAAATATTTTTTTTTTAATTTACCAGATAGATACAGATTTAGTCAAAATAATAGGTATATAAATTTTAACTGGTATGGCTCACAACAAAGAGCTCTCATTCCGAAAAATGTGAAATTTAAAAGTAGTATTTGTATAATTTAGTAAATCATTTTTTGTATAGCTCAGTTAATCTAACGGGCATTTGCTTTATACGAAACAAAACTGCACTTATTACCATTTGTTGTAGAGCCATATTTGTGTGTATATATACGGATTTTTAATTTTACATTATAGAGTTTGACTCCTTTTCGTAACATATACCATTAAACCCCAACCACACTTGCAGCAAATTATCGTCTAGTCTGAAATAGCAACAGAGTCTTGAAAGGGTTTAAAACAACCTTTTTAAGCGCTTAAGACTATTTTTTTATTAAATCAGATCTTAACATAAAATGCACGTTTCGTGCTAATACAAATCAGTTACCACTTGTGACGATGCAACTTAAAGTAACAGTCAGCTTCAAATTTAAACTAAACTTTGTAGTAAAAGAGCACATATTTGATTTAACGCGAAATTAGCTCAAGACTTCTCATCGGACTAACAGTTTGAATGTCAGGAGCAAAAACACAAGGCCGAAGAATTACAATTTTTTCTGAGCTAGCAAAATTCAGTAACGAGGCCTCAAGAGGCGAAAACATGCTCCGTCTTACAATCCAAAATCTTAGACTTGAATATTGTCTAAATTGATTTACATTCTTATGAGAAAACGGAAAGGAGAAGTGATAGTAAAGCTGAAATTATAAATAAATGGTTAATTTAAATAATAATAACCCCACAACATTTGAAGAGTGCAGCTGCTTTTGCTTATTGCACAGTAATAAAACATGAACTGTTGCTTACACGTATAATACGGAGTACTTGAGAGATATTTATCATTACGTTTGCCACCATTTTATCATATCATCTAAGTTTCACAGCTATTTCATTCTTTTATTAAGGAAAATTTCTGATTTAGATAATGTATTACGTGCATTAAGTGAGATAGCTGTGTACTGAAATTGTTGATGAAATTTTAATAGATGAACTTCAATCAATAATCAAATTTCTATAGATGAACTTCCTTCGAGCGATCTGTGAATTGATATTTGGAACTCTAAATATCTATTTTCTTTTTATCTATATCCTCCCACTTACATATGTTTCTATTTTCCTGGTCATGTCAACCTCAATACTGTCGTCTTTTATTATCTAATATAAAGCTATTGGTTCATTGGATCATTACAATGTTACAATTACATTCAATACATTGTCAGATTAATTTTTAATGATCGTAAATATTTTCTGATAAAATTCAATGAGAAAATGTTTTTCTTAGTGGATGCCATCGTTTACATTGTCCCACACCAACCGAATAAAATTTAATCCAAATCTCACTCGAGTATCTCCAAAGAAATATTCAGAGAGTTAGCTAGCTCTGGTTTAAAAGAATTCTATTTCCGAATCGAATTCTAAGGTAACCTTCCTTACGCAAAACAGGCTCTATCCTTCCGATATATCCGGAAAGTAAACAAAACATAACCGAGGTATTTTTTCTTCCCACCGTGCTTGCGATCAAGGCAGCCGCAGAAGGAAGCTATAAAGGAAATCAATTTATTGAAGCATTTGACCAAAGGATGCCAATCAGTGGGAGAAGCACAATTCAATCTCCTGTCGGTTATTGCCTCCAGTAGCGAGGCGGCCACTCAACTCAACTCACCTTGTTCCAGGAAAAATCCCGCGCCCGGAGAAAATTTGCAATTGCCTTCTCAAAATGGCGCCTTCGTCTTTTATCTGGAGCTTTATAGTGCATGGAATATTTTTTTTTTTTTTTTTTTTTTTTTTTTTTTTGTTAAAGTCCTCGGGTTTTGTTCTGTATTTCTTTGTGTATCTGTTTAGGTAATGCTTAGTGCAGACTTGTTTCAAATTGTATGAGTTCTACTGCAGTCTTCAGATATTGCAGTCGAATGGAGATTTAACGGAATGGAGACGAAATGTATCATGCATTAAATCCAGATTTATCAATAAATCAGCAGACACTAAAATAGATAAACAATAGACCATGAAATTCAATAAGTTCGTATCGATCAGTTAACAGTTTCGAAGAGTGAATAAATGAGAGATATTTTATGCTTTATATTGTTTAAAATAGGTTTTATCTTTTAAATTAAATGTATTTTAAACAATAATTATTTTCCAACAAAAGGAATTTGTATTAAAGTTTATTTTTGTTTTAAAGATAGAGATAACAGAATGAATTTTAAATTTCGTGGAATCCGAATACCTTCGTGGGAAAAAAATAATAACAATAATAATGTTCGAATTTTTTATGTAATAATAATAATAATAATTATAGGCAAAAAACTTTCATTTTAAAGATAATGTAAAATTTCGTAATTAAAGTAAAATTTGAAATTTGGACTAAACGTATGATCTTTAAAATTACAATAACATTTAAGAAGATGCAAATTAATTGTTTTTAAAAGAAATGTATAATTAAAGTTCTAGAACGTTTTTGCTCATTTTATCAATAAAAGATATTTAGTAGTAGTTCAGATATTATATACATATTTAACTGAATTTTTTATATCAAAGCAAGAGTAAGGAGAAGAGTTTTCTTTCAAGAATTAACATATGTAAACAATAAATATAGAGCAATAAATTCTGCGCATAAAAAGAATTGTGGCAATCAGTGCTGCTGATGGAGGAGATAATAGTGATCGAAGTGAACTGAAATACCGATCGCAGTTTTCATTTTCATTTTTTTTTCTTTTCTTTTTTTTCATTTTTTAGAGAATCGCTACATTACCATTATGTGTCAATGAAACTAATTTTTTCAAAATTTTGGGTTAAAACATTTAACCAATTTACAAGCTACGATGTGAAAAATTCGAATGACGGAAAAGTCTCGAAGATTTTTGTTCTCGAATTTTAAAGATCTCGTAACTCGAGAATTTGAATGCCACATCGCTAATACGTACATAATTAAAAAATTGCTGCATATTCGTGAAATAGCTGATAGATCACATTCAGTTGCATCTTGTAATAAAATCCTTCTTTGTGTCAAGAAATTATTGAAATATTATGTTCTACCATCATTTCACTCTATAAATCTCCAACAAATAGTAGCAATTATATAAAAACATTTAATTTTCATTTCCTGTTCTGAGGTTTTGTTTCTAGATCATTTGTTATTTGTTGGACTAATGGTTTTTTTTATTTACTGCCAGAGATTTTCGATCATTTTAAGTGATCGAATTATTTCCACATCTTTGTAATGCAGCTCATTTAAATAGTCTGACAGAAAGGACAACTTTCAAGTTTGAAAAAGCATACTTGCCGGAATGAGAAAGAATCTGTACGATGAAAAGAATAATTCTCGGTAGTTACCCGGAGTAATATTTAGTTAAAGTAAATGAACTCAATCGACTGAAATTTAGGAGAAATTCTTCAAAAAAAAAAAAAGGTTTTAAAAATTGGAGAAAACTGGAAAATATTGACAGTTTTTTAAACTGGATACAGCATTCGTTAAATAGAATTCTTGTATAATTTTCGTTGAAAAAAAAAAAAAAAAACAAGAAAAAATCGTTAGGTTGAGAAAACTATTAAATCCGAATTCATTAAATGGGTATTCGACCTATTTGTTGTAGTCAAAGAAAAAAAAACTACGCTTTTGATCCATTTGGGTTTCAAGTATATTATGACGCATTTCTAATGAAGTTCCAATATTTTTTATGTAGTATAATAATTACAAAAAAAAGTTTTCAAGTATGAATGCTAATTTTTTAAAAAAATAACGACTCATTTTTCCCAGTCCAAAAATAATTATATTAGTGATATTTAGCTGCTAAGTTCCTTTAAACTTAATTCGTTTTATTGTATACATAGTAGTTATTTATGTATGCTGGCATAAAAATAAATTATTGAAATTGCAATTACTTCCAGCTGCTACATTTGCACTATATTAATACTTGAAAGGTAGCTGATATAAAATACTCCATTATTACTCTGATCATTTCTCGTAGCACCTCATCAAGTTATTGCAATAACTTGATCTTCAGAACTTATGCAACCTAGTATAATTTTTTAAGGACTGAATTTCTTTCATTTCTGTTTAGTGTTTCATAATGCTTGTTAAACTAATATGAATTTATAACCGGAATACGCACACATCTTTTGCTTCTTACGAATTCATTTATTATTTTATACTTTCCTTGAAAAAAATCTATCATTTGGGGGTTCGAAAGAAGTTCATGAAATTTTCGAATGTTACCAAATAGAACTGTGTTTTCAAATATGCTTATTTTTAAAGCATATTTTTCAGCTGCATAGAACATTGTAGATCTTAGGGCAAAAATATCCAATCTTTTCAGCTCATTTACATATTGGACAAGGCGCCCAAATACAAGTTAGATTAAAGATTTGATTCATTCAAAAGTATAATAATTGAATTTGTAAATATTTAATTTATACCTAAATACAATAACTGAATTTTTATCATCCTATTTCAGTTACTCCCCTAATTAAAGCTAACTGCTTAAGCCGAATTTATCTTCTCTGGTGATTTTATCTGTTGATAACTATTTTAAGTGAACTCAAAAACTGAATTCTGCAATAAAATGTACATCAATATAGCTAAAATTTATTTACTAATTTTGATTTCACGTATACTTAAAAATCCAATGAAAATTAAAAAAACTGCCACTCTTGAAATATTTTAAACCGAAACAGTTTGCAAAATTAATGAACATTTCAGTCTATGGAAGGAAAAGCAAATCTACAAATCTCTCATGCAGAACATTTTTTGCTTACTCATTTTTTAATGAATTTATACTTTACTCATCGCCTGTAAGTAATTCTGCAACTTCAGAAGCCATAACAAAGTAATCAGTCGGATGCACTTACAATGCTACAGTAGGAACACTAAATTGGAGTAATACTAAGTTAGACTAAGTATTATTGATAAGATATGTAGATCGTTTTCGACTAATTGGTTTTATTACATTGACAAGCACTGCACATTTATAGTATGACGCTAAATGAAATGTATTCTACTACATGGATTAAAAACAGCTTCAGTCTTCTCCCTCCCATTTCGATAGCATTTAAAATGATAAATGATTTAGACATTATTTTGGGGGCTTGGTATTTATCTAAGGAAAATACTTTTTTTAATTTAAATTATTTTGAAATGAAGCAATGCAAGATCTTTTCTGCAGTCTACTCTGAATTTTGCATTATCAGTTGCGAACTATGTCTCTTTTCCGTAAATTTATTTGTTATTTAATTGCCAATCGCGTATATTTTTTGGACTGAAGTGGCATATGATTTCAGATTAATTTGCATGTGAAGATTAATATATTTCATTTTGCCAAACGCGTTCTAACAAAACCCATTAAGCTAAATTATAATAAAAAAAGAAAAAGAAAATCTTTTTTTGTGTGGGTCAATGTAATGTATAACTTAATTATCCGGAGAACTTACCTTAAGAATAAACCTGGGAATTTACCTTAAACTACTTCCATCAGGCATGCGCTGGAGAAAGACATGGATGACCAAATTCTTGTGCCCCCACGCCGCCTTCTCATTTTGCACACATCAGCAAAAAGATCTGTCGTTGGATATGAAAAATGTCCATCAAAAAAGCAGGCGGGCAGCAGACAAGCTGGGGGTCTAAACTGTATCCGAAGATCTAAAGACCAGATTAGAAACTCTCATGGTGCTGCTTTTGCCACATCAGCAAGACTGCTTTTGGGATTTTGCTACAAACCCCCCTGAAGAGACTACACTCCATGACGCGCTGTGGGTCATTGTGAATGTCTCTTCTGTCCTTCGAAGTGTGTAGAGGTGTGTTGTCAGCACTTATTCCTCCTGGCGTAAACCATCCAGCTTTTCATGCATTCGTTCTTTTCAGCAAATGCATTATACTGTAGAGTAACAGGCGATGCTGTGCTTTCATGATCGTTTAACTCAAAATAGCTTATTTCTGTCGCATAAATGCTCGAGAGAGAGCCCTTTTATTCTTTTTATCTCTGCTGCTATTGAAAGCATTATACTTTTCAGTTTAGTGGATTGGATTCAAATTAAATATGTCATACGGAAGGTAGTTCAAAGCCTCGGCTGTTATCCTTTCTGTATAATTTTTATAAAGAATCGCTTAATTCAGGAATGTAAGTAATATAAAACTGTTATTTATTTCATTTTATTGGATAACCATCTGTATGGTTTCAGGAGATTAGGTACATTATTTTGAAAAACAACAGCAATTTTTAATTGAATACGATGAAAATTCCTGAAATACAGTGTATGAGCTTCAAGATAAATCGAAATGCGTGTATTGAGGAATTACGGCTCGACCCTTCTTTTCCTCCTCCACAAAAGCTTTGCATTCTTTTTCGTAACAGTAAATGCTGTTTTCCCCAGCATTTTTATAGCATGAATTGTCAACTGCAGCAATTGTCAGTCTCTACATTTTAGTCGTTCACTTTATAAATACGCTTAGCTTTTCAAAGAAAACTCTAAATTTCTGATAACTGACATTTAAATTCCTCGTGAATTTGGACAGTGGCTGACACACACATAACAAGCAAACGCACAGGTACGCATGACAGATATATGGTAGATATAGCAGATGTCTATTAATAATAGTTCCACTGCCTTAGTTAGGAATAACAATCTCATATTCTTTCCTTTGATATAATAGTATACAGGGTGGCTGCATTTATACATGAGACGCTGAAAGAGTACAAAACATGTAGTTGCCACAATCTTTGAAAATAATCTTTCCCAATTAGTTTAGCCATTTGACATTGAAACAAGAAAAGACAGTGTTACGAATTTTCTATACATTTAAATACTTTTAGTGAAATTATATATAAATTATAGTATTTCTTACATAATATAGTAAAGGTATCAGGATGGGAAGCATACCGAAAAAATAGGGTTACAGAGGATAAGTCCATTTAACATAGAGGTTATCTCTCCAAATTTGCTAACTATAGCCAAGCTGGCAATGGTTTTGGCAACTATTTTATTGTCAAATTTGGCAAAAAATTGTAAAAAGTTGCCAAGGTGATCGTTTGGCACATTTTGGTTCAATCCCTGTGTAACTGGTCCGATCCTTACGTAACTGTACCTGTTAGGTTAGGTTATTCAATTATGACGAAGCACACGAGGGCCATCTGCCTAAAGGGAGTGATGCCTTCGTGGAGGACTTTCTAAGGGAAACTGGCTCGTATACACGTTACACATGGGGTAAACCACGAAAACGCTCATGCAGCCAGTCCATTCGCGAGATTCGAACCTCGGACCGAAGTACCAGTGTTCAGGCGTCTTTACCGCTCGGCCGCTGGTGGGCTTAACTGTATCTGTATCCGGTCCTATGTAACTGTAACTGTGTATGCTCTTTAAGTGTAAATGTGTATGCTTAATTGTGTATGGCGTAGGTGCGTAGAATACAATACTTGATACAATGGAAAAGACAAAAGAAAAAAAAAAAGTGTTAGCCGGAGTGAGAGCAGCACCAGACTGGTAAACTGCGAGCTCAGTGAGATAACAAAAAACTTTAACAAACCCTTTTGAGTGAGAATTAAAATCTGAAAACTTTCAGAGTTTTTAAAATATTAATTTTTTATGAGCCGTCTTACTAGTTTGAATACTTTTATAGCACATTTTTCTATCCTTAACTGCTACCATTTCTTTTATTTTTTAGTAAGTAACCATTTCGTAATACCGCGTGTGTATCGTATACTACTTTTTAGACTATTTTTTCTCATGACTTCTACATAAGTTTCAGAAACTTTGATAAAACCAAACTGTTTCTTTATATGTGTAAGATGCGCTGTAGTCTGTTTCTTTATGCGTATAAGCTGTACCTTAACTGAAGCAACGTGTTTGATCTTAGATAAATAAAACATGGGGTTTTCAATAATTACGGAGCTTGCATTGTATTTGAAAATGGAAATGTAATCAAACAAAACCTTTTAATTTAAATTATTTTAATCTCAGATTCGTAATGTTTCGTATACTCATGTTGATATATGAAGTCTTAAATCGTTATTTCTTGGGTAAGATTCTGTTGGGATACATTAATTCTGCAATACATTATTCTTAAATCTCAGAAAACTCAAGTATCGTAAAAATTATTCTGTGAACCTTGTTACGTAGGATTTATCGGTATAACTAACTGTCAACATTCATAACTGATAAAATTTATAAAAAAAAGTTTTAAATTAATTATTTTATGTTTCATGTTTTATGCACTAATTAATTTATTTATAGCTGTTAAAATAATATGTTTAAATAAAAAATAATAAGTGACATACACATTGCAGATCGCTAAGACCTTTTGCCACTGATCGGGAAGTTTCATCTTTTGTGATGTCAAGAAAACTTTGGGATAATTATTACTTCTATAATGTCAAAAGATATCATCTCACATCTCTTTAATGGCTCGAAAGCTCTAGTTTTAGAATATGACCTTTAAATTACAAACTGTATGCCAAACAAACATGGATATTCTTATCTTGATATCGGCCAACGCAATGTTTTAAAAGTAATGTGCTTTTCCTTAGCCAAATATACTTGACTCTTCTCGAACGTCCACATTTAATTAATTAAAGAAAAAAATAGCGTTCGCAGCTACTAATTAATTTAAGACTCTTTTTACTGATTTCATTAAACATATTGTGTCACATAAATCATTTAGCTAAATATTTCGTTGTCATTTATATTATACTTCGGAAAATTCAACAAAATGTTAACATTATTTCAAATAACATCTTGTTTATAAAATGATGTAGTAAAAAAACTGATTTTTGTCCACTTATTTAAGTAATTTAAATGCATAGTATAGAACTTGATTAAGGAAATAGTTATTAATTATTCAACTTTTTCCTATTAAATTTTTTCATATCCTTTTAAGTTATGAAATTTTGTTTACCTTTCCTTCTATTTTAAATAGTTGAGAAAGAATTTTTTGTAAATAGTTTTATTTTCTCTTCGATTTACCTTAAGGTAAAAAAAATCCTGATTTATTATATCTTTATATTCAATGTATATTTGAATTCGAACCTAAAAATAAATATAAAAATTAAAAAAATTAAATTAAAATTTAATATTTCTAAGAATTAGTATATTCAGTATGTTATCTAAAACCCAATGCAAATAATTTAAAACTTTTAATGAACAGAATATCAATCTATATACAAGGTACACACATAAAGTAAACGCACAAATTAAAAGAGCAAACGATAAAATAGAAAAGAGAAAGAAAAATACAAAATCTGAAAGCTTTTCAGAATTTACATTACGCCCAAAGGGGTGTTTTTTTTAACGTTTGGTGTGTTACCTTTATTTATAAAATAGCATGTTCTTCACACTTAAATCATAAAATTCAGTTCAACAGCAATATCGCAAAATAATTTTAAAATGAGCATGTCTTTAGAATTTCCAATATACAGTCTCACGCGCTGAAAATATATACGTATATATATATATATTTTCCTTGTAGTCTGTACAATCTTTTTTTCGTATAGTCGTGTTGCCATTACTCGCTTTTGAATTGTTGAGTTTGTTAATCCAAAATTCGTTAAAGTTTTACAAAATATGAAATAGATAATAGAACAAATTCTAAATTTGGGCTTCCAGATGCCCATATTCGGGTGGAAACGTACGTTATTGGATATTGGATGGCTCTAGGTACTGTCGTTTTATCACAATGCGAGAAACATACACATATTTATGGATATTCTTCATTATTTAATTTCTTTAAATATAATATAGGGCTGTAATACTTGGTGGCAGCAGTTTGCAAAGTGCATCAGCCAGAAAGTGAATCGACGCAAAATGCCAAAACGAAATTAATAGCCCTTTCGGCTAATAGATGTAAACTTAGTGACATTTCAGCTCTTGTTAAAGCATATTTAAATTGGTTATTTTGTCATTTTGTATATCAAAACATCGGAGTAATTTTCATTTACCGAGCAGACGTACAAAAAAATTTGTTTCGAAACGGTATAACTTTATAATATTAAATTTTGTTACGAATTATGTAAATATGCTACCTAAACGTTAGAAATGATAACAATATATGGTTATGCATCGTTTCAAGAACACAAGTGTATGAGATATACAACTGCTTTAATTTGGGCTCAAATCTCCTATGATCCTGTTAGGAGCTCCGAAGCCTTTGCAGTCTTGCACGACTTTATTTGCTCTTTGAACTTTAGTATTAGTATTTACATGATTGGATATTTAGCTTTTACATGGCATTGTATTATTTTGAGTATTGTTTATGTATAATTACGTTATGTATTGATGTATTATACTACTGATATATCATTTTTTCTTTGTATCAGTATTATTTTTAAGTATTGTTTCATTTTTATTATTATTGTATTAAGTTGGTTTATTTTCTTTTATAGGAGTATTAACATAGTTTGATTATTCATGGTGTATTTTAGTATTTTTATTATAATTTGTCTTACTATAATTTGTATTTGCATTTTATTTTTTAATTTGCTCTCTCCAGATCTAGATATTATGTTTTTATTGTTGAATTGGATCTCCTTGTATTAGGAGTTATTTACTTACATCTTTAAGCCTCGTGGAATACTTCGAGGACACAAGGAGTTTTTGTATTTGCTTTCTTAATTAAAAAGAAAAGCAAATTCGTTAGAGATGAACCAAAGATAAAGCAGCACCTTTTAAATTCAGTTGTTACACGTATTTTACGAATAGTTAGTTCCAACGCCTATAAACAGTGTTTCGATGACCTGAAGAAATATTGAAAAAAAAAGAAAAACTGTATAGAACTCCCTGGAGATGATTTTGAAGAAGACAACTTTATTTGAAGGTTAATAATCTTTTTTTATTTATAAGAAACTGTCCGATTACTTTATGAAAGCAACTTGTACAGCAGATAAAATAAACAGATCCACGGAATCTCAAAATAGCATTGTTAAGGATTTTTGGATTATTAAATCAGACTAATGTATCGTTAACTGTGGACATTAAGTTTTATACAAGGGCTGCACGTCGTCTGAAAAGCATTTCAAGGATTCCTGCAGGATAAAATATTTGAAAAACCTATCACTTGATTTATGGAGGACATTTCAGCATGTTCCGTAGGCTACTAAAAATCAAATAGTGCAGTTTTAAACCAGTTTCCTATCATTTATTTTGAATAAGATTTAAATACAAAAACGTATCCCCTAACATTTCCGCCTTCGCAATGTCTTCCAACCGCAGTGTGCTCTGTCACTGTCTCGGGATGCCACGATACTCATTTGTCGTCTCTTGCATGCAAGCTACTCAACGAGATTGCTTTAAAAGTGAAAAATAGGTGCTGCTTTCGAAAAAACATTCAGATCTTCAATGTGCTATAAAAAGGGTGCTTTAGAATTATGATTTATTGTTATTAGTACTCTTACATAGTGATATGTGATATTTAGTAAAGGAAAATAAATGTTTGATTGGTAATTTGAGAAAATCTAGAATAAAAAATAGAAATACATCGAATATTTCTAGCACATGGTATGAAAAATCCGTATAATAATTATTCTTTCTAGCTCTGTCTGTTTATTATTATTATTATGATTAATTTTTAGACACACTGAAAAAGGTGTGCTGTTTACATTGCGCTAATTTTGGATCTTGGAAAAATTACATCACTGCCACTTCACTTTCGGAGAATCTCCGTTGCAAACTTTGAGTGCAACTGATTCAGTTAAAAGAAAACGCACATGCCCCTTGCGTAACGAAATCATTTCTTTTTTAAGTAAGTGCCAAATTTTCCAAGTAGTTTTAATTTATCTTAGAGTAATAAACTATAATAAAGTTTGGCATTGCTTTTTCTAATAGCTAGTTTTAAATACAGGATTCTATAGCTTGAATTTTTGAGTGTTAATTCTTAAAATAATAGCAGCTTATTTTCTTGTATTCAATAAAACAAATCCTAAACACTTCGTGTTCCACAATATATGCCACAAGGCTTACAGAAGTAAGTAATAACTCAATAATACAGAAGAGATATAATACAACAATGATATAGTATAATGTACTGCTGGCCACCCAAATTGCAACACCAAGAAAGACAAGAGGTATCACAACAAAATTTATTTAGCAGATAACATGTTGACCAAGTATCAAATGGTTAAATTTAGAGACTTCTGCGAAGTGTGGTTTCTTCCAGAATCAGTAGCCAGAGTAGCCGCCATTGTTGGAGATCACCGCTGCCACACGCCTCGGTATTGATTCAAAGAGACTTTGGATGTGTTCTTGGGGTACAGCAGACCAAGCAGCTTCCACACGTTGCCAAAGTTGATTTGGTGTGGCAGCTTGGGATGCAATCTGGGTCAATCGTTCAGTAACCATGAACCACATGTTTTCTATCAGCGCAAGATCCGGAGAGCGAGCCGGCCAGGGAAGCAATTCGATCTGGCGATTGACGAAGAACCCTTGGACAATGCGTGCCACGTGTGATCGCGCATTATCCTGTTGAAATATGGCTGCGTGCAAGCCCTGAAGGTAAGGAAGGACAACTGGCTCCAACACCTCGGAGGCGTAGTGCTGGGTGTTTAAAGTACCGGCAATGCGTACTAGAGGAGTGCGAGAGTGATATCCAATACCGCCCCATACCATAATACCAGATGCAGACCCAGTGTGGCGGTGCATAACGCAGCTGTTCAGCAT
This sequence comes from Stegodyphus mimosarum, assembly GCA_000611955.2. Classification (NCBI taxonomy): domain Eukaryota; kingdom Metazoa; phylum Arthropoda; class Arachnida; order Araneae; family Eresidae; genus Stegodyphus; species Stegodyphus mimosarum. The sequence continues at coordinate 142,105 of KK113693.1, read as the reverse complement.
CCTCTCTCCACGGTGTCTCCAGACTCGAAACCGACCATCGTGGTGTTGCAGACGAGGCGTGACTCGTCAGTAAAGACAATTTCATTCCATTCTGCCGTCCACATCCTTCTTTCATCGCACCATTGTCGGCGGAGACGTGTGTGGTTCTGCGTCAAGGGTAGACGAAGCAATGGACGTCTTGCGGACAGACCACTCTGCTGTAAACGGCATCGAGTGGTACGTGCAAACACTAGATGATGCGTTACAGACTGAATGTGCTATGGTATGGTTCGTGATGTGACTGAGCAATCCGTCACTGCCATGCGCACAATGTTTCCGTCATCACGTGAAGCGGTGCACTGAGGTGAATGCGATCGAACACGTCGGTCCGTCGTAACCTCCTGCATCCAACGGTCACATATCCGCATTACAGTTGTTTGGTTTCGTCCAACACGATTACCGATTTCCCTGAAAGATAATCCACACTCTCGGTAGGCCACTATCCTTCTTCTGTCGAACTCGGTTACTTGATCAAACGATGATCGCTGTTTACTACGAAGCATAATTGATTGTTTTTTTTGAAAAAACCACAAGAAATATACAGTTGCCGAACTTGAAATCGTCGTAAGCTCCAAGCCTTAAATAGCCCTTTGAAGTGGCGCCACAGGCGCGCGTGATGTGCGTTTGCGCTGAAATTCTAATCATTTGCATATCTCACCTCCGTTAATGCAAGTTGTAAATTTCATGTTATTTGCATGCTTCCTTCAGGGTGTTGCATTTACAGTGGCCAGCAGTGTAATATATAATATCGGGATCTGGAGAGAATTAAAGAACTTAAATTAAAATAATAATAATAATAATGCTATATAAGAATACTAATATACTACAAATAATAAAATTGTAAAAATATACTACTACTATAAGAAAATAAATGATGATGATACAATAATAATAATAATGAAATAACACAAAAAAATAATACTGATGCAAAGGAGATATTATGCAAGAATAATACGATACATAAATACATAAAGTAATGATACACAGAAAGCCTCATACATAATATGATAAAAAGATGATAATGCAAAGTACATACACATAATAATACTAAAAGTTTGAACAACAAATAATTTGCGCAAGACAGCAAACCCTTCAGAACTTTTGACAAGTTCAGAGAAAACAGGTGACCAACAAATAGAGAAATGTCTTAAATTCAACTTAAATCTTAAATAAAGCTTTTTTTAGATGTCAAATTGGAATCTGAATACGAAGATCGGAATGCAGTCTTTTTAGAATTTATACTATGATTTTTATTTCGTATTTTTTAATTTTTGCACATTTTCTGTTTCATGAAATGATTGACGGTAAATTGTCCTTTGTGGTCTTAGTCTATAATCTTAAGTTTTTCTAATTAATGTGGCCTGTAAATTTCTTACTGGTATCATAATGAGGACATTTCTTTCTATGAACCTTTGTCTATGTAGGGTAATTGAAATTTGGAGCTTTAAATGCAGTTTTGTTAGTTTTTTAACTCTTCATCATTTTAAATCAATGTTCCTGACTCATAAACATGTAAGAAATCTCTAGAAACTCCGCAAGGAATGTTGATGAATTGGTTAATCGTAAGTAATGATATACAAGGTGGGCCATAAACTTGGAAGCTTTTCAAAAAATCATGTGATAAACGATTTGACCTGTCAAAGTGCGTTTTGAGCCTAAAGGAGACAATTTCTCCAGCATGTTTTTTAATAGAAATAAATTTTAGTTCAAATTTTCATCGATAAATGGCTCTGAACTAACATTTTCATCCCTCATTGAAAATTACACCCGTCAGATATAATTAGAAAAATTAAGATTACCTAGATTTTATTCGTTTGCATCTGCGAAATATTGCAATATTAATAAGGATGCATCTTGATACACCTTGAGATCTAGTTTGGTATTATCTTTTTAAAAAAATTAAATTTGTTCATTGTTCGCTATATTGGCGAGTCTGAAGTTAATTAAACTGTGATTCTTTGCCAAAAGAAATCCGACTCTATGACAAGTCTTTAGGTGCAATTTGCACTCGAAAACGCGAGTTTGCTGATTTTATATGACTTTTTGAAGTATGTCAAGATTTATCGGACTTTCTCTATAGTGAGTTATTCTTCTATAGGTTCCGAGAGGTCAAATAAGTTCAGATCAACCTAACTTCTTAAATTACTGAACTTTTTATTTTTTCTGAAGAAATATGACGAAATGCTTTCAAACTTCTATTTATCACTAAAAGACACTGTAGAGTCTTTAGGTTATATTTCAGCAGAAAATGTGAAAAATGTACAGTGCCCTTGCCGGGATTCGAACCTATACCTCTCGAATACGCGCGGAGTGTGCTATCTTTGCACCACGAAGGCATGCAGAAAAGAGAAAGAAAATAACTTTCATACTTCTCTTTTAAAGGGCGACTGGGGCTCAGGGGACTCAATTGCCAAGTCCTGGTGGTGAAGTTTCAGCATCTACCACCTTTTGGGTTCGGGCTCCACTGTAGAGTCATTACGTTATTTGGAAGCAGGAGACATGAAAAATGAGCTATGCCCTCTTCGAGACTCGAACCTCGACCTCTCGAACATGTGCTGACTGTGCTACTATTAGATCACGAAGGCAAGCAGAAATGAAGGCGAAAATACGTTATAATACATTAGGAACTCTATTTGAGATTTGTTATATTAACTCTATTAAATGCTTTTATGAATTAATGAAATTTTTAAACATCCCATAATAATAAAAAGTGTTATCAATTAAACAGAAAAATTAAAATTATTCGAATTAGACTCCTTACATTCAGAATAATAGTTTTAAAGTAATTAATTTGCTTTATTTACTAACACATTCAACAAGCGTTCAGTAATGCTAAAAAAAATAGTTTTCTACATTAGTTACTATGCATTTAAGTAATGATGTACGTGGTGATAAATGTAGATGTAGATGATGCAGATGATGTAGATGCATAAATTCGTAGTTGCAGTCAAATGTTAGATACAGTACCCAATTAAATTCTTTTTGTTTTAGTTTTGAGAAGCACGTTCTTAATATGAATCATGTATTGCAATGGGGGGGGGTAATCTGCGCAACTAGTTTGATCATTTTTTGTCTGTTCTACGTCTTAATAATACGATGGATGAAAGAAAAAGTACGCGGCGAAATGTTCATTGTCGAGTACGAGATGAAAGCTAATCTCAAAGTGATTTTGGCTTACAAGATTAGTTTCGGTTTGTTTTATACTGAATGGTTAATATCTAAGCTTCAAAAATCTTTATCGGCTGAAACCTTATGTAAGTTATTTGCCTCATAAGCTTTATGTAAGTATCATCTGACATTGATTAATTCGGAAATGACACAGGAATTTAGTGCAAGCGGATGCTATTTTTAGAATGGAAGTGGAGAATACCCGAATTAAATGGCGAATAAAGAGAAGGTTAGAGTTTTTATTCACCTATTTTTTTATCTTACATGGCTTATACGCACACACACACTCACATATATACACAATAAATTTTAAAAAACATCCATAATTCTCTGTTTCCATAATCTAATCAGACCCGTTTCTTCGTAAATATTCTGATTGTTAGCTCTTTGGGGAATTAAATATGATGCTCATAGAAAATTCGAATCCGATATTCAAGTATGTGAAACTCTTTAGAACAACATATTTAGAAAACGACGCCATTTTTTAAGACAAACATATACAAGCAGGGGGAAAAAGGAAAAATCACTATGGAGTATAAGGGAAAGCTACTAGGGCAAGAATTTCCTCTTTTACTGCAACCCGGTTGATTTGAAAATCAAGAAAGATGGTCGCTGTCACCACGATATTCATGTATGTATATGGATTAGACCGAAGCGCACAGCCAAAAAAAGAAATACTTGAATTTTTTCGAGCTCTCGCTCTATTTGCCTACAGAAGAGGGGGAAAATAAACAAAACAACCCTCTGGAAATTCTTAACAGCGCATTGGATAACGATAAATTCAATGTAGTATGAATCCCACAGCAATGGCACGAGAATTGCCCGCTTCTGTAGCCACCCAAACCCTGGATCAGAAATCAGTTACGCTCTCGTAAATGCCGAATAGAAGAATGATGGATATGCATAGTTATGTAGAAGATGAATGCAGTGAATGGCTTTGTGTCTAATATTGTCGAAAATTATGACATCATGATGGGATTTTGTCTATGTTTGTAAGTCGTTTATGCTAAGCTGCTGAGGTGGAAAATGTTTTGTTGTGGAAAAATCATAATTTAATATATACACTTCTTCTTTTCACTGTCATTGAAGACACATGTATTTAAGACTGAACAAAGACATGAGCGCTGTAATTTGAAAAACGAGTTTGGATATTAAGCAAACGCAGTTAATTATTGCAGTAAACTGCCAACTTTCCTTGTTTTAAAAAAACGTTTTTTGAAATTTAGATATTGTTTTTGGCCTCATAATAAAGTGAACGAAATATTTGCTGGCAGTCATTTCAAGGAATGCTGATTCATATGAAGTATTCGTAACATTTCCACGAATGGTTCGCACATTGTTATGTTTGGGGTTGTGTATTAAAAGACAGTTTCTTGGAACTGCTTCAAGCTGATTAATAAAGCGTAAATTATTCAAAAAATGCTGAACTATGATAGCCTCGTGATATAAAGCATTATTGAGAAGAAAAAACTAGGTGTAATAATTCCGATCGTTTAGGTCTCACAAGATTTGTGAGACCGAAACATTTCAGAATATTCATGTGGAATTCAGCAGTAGTACCATCGGACGTGAATTCCTTATGCACAGTTTTCTTTTGCTGACGTAGAAAACCACGAGCGTTCTGTTAATTTCATTCGAATAATTTTTTTGCCTTTCCTAAACTTTGGCTATTTTTCATAGTGCATTTCACAGTTTAAATTTAGAGCCGTTCTAAGATACCCTTGTCACCGCTGCAAGCAACAATGTTATTCAGAAAAATTTAAACGCTTACGATGGTGACAATAATAACATTCGATGAAGTAACGCAGTTCATTTTTAGCTTAATTTCGTTACAGCTGTTGAAAAATGACCTTAACAACAAACAGACATTCACTTGAAAGGAAATAAGGAATGAATGCAATAATTATATGTAATTTTTAAGTGAAAGTTCAACTAGGAAGACTCCTCCTTAAATTTGTAATATTTCAAATCACGTGAGTCTTAAGGCACACTGAAATATAAAATGTATGACATTCTCATTTACTTTGCCTAGCCTGGCCATTGATATTTGCCTAGCCTGGCCCAAAGGAACTCTCTCACATTCATATGTCTGAAAAAATATAGTAATAATAGTAACTAAAGAAGAGTTAAGTCAACGTTATCTAACCAAAAAATTGTTATTTTTTTTACTTTAATGTAATTTAATATCTTTATGTGACTACGATTAAGGCTCAACTTTTCACACAGGAATGCTTGCTGCGTGAACTCTTTGCGTTAACCGAGTCAGAATAGTTTGTAGTCCATTATTTTATGCCTATTAATATTCCTATTAAAACGATTCAAATGATAAGAATTAGCTATAACAGTGATAGTAATATTTAAAAAATACTGAAGTTGAATGCATCTTATGAGAACTAAGGGTTAATAACTTCTAGATTTTTTAAAACTTTGAAAACACACTTTTGTTTTCCGTTAGACATAAAATCTTGTCTATTAGAAATAAAAATCAGAAGCACGAGAACAAGTCATTGCCATTTCAAAGAAATGTGTTATTATTATTTTTCTTTTCTGTATAGTAAAAGTGTGTTGCTCATCTTAATAATAAACGAAATCATTTTAAAGGTATTTTATATGTATACTTCTTAATAATTACAGTGAGCAACAAGTGCTGTTTTACATCTTAGATGTGATACATCACCTAATCACCTGTGTTCAATTAAAGTCGAGTTGTTTAAATTTCGCACTAACATACATATTGTATTCTCTTCCAAATATTTCTTGCTTTTTTTTTTTTTTCCAAATTTTTATTTAAGCCGTGTTGTACTTTTTTAACCTCTTCCCCCCCCCCCGTTAAAGAAAGGAGTTTATAAAGAAACGGCGGGTGTTTTAAAAATGAATAAGAAAGAGAGAGATCTGAAATACCTGTATGAAAGTTTCATATTTTTCAATCAAAAACAAATTAATGTTAAATTCTTCTTTGGATTATTAGTTTGAAACATGAAGTTTGCAGATAACAAGCTTTTCATTATTTTTTAACTACTTTTGCAATCCCAATAAACTTTGGATTAATATGATCTATAATTTTTTCGCAATTAGTTTTTTAATACAGCAAGAAATTTTAGGTCACCCCCAGGAGCGTAGCTAGAAGGGGCAAGGGGGACATCCGTCCTTGGGCGCAACATCCAACGGCAGTCAAACTGATGTTACGAAATTTTAGAATTAAATATTTCCTATTCTTAGCAAACAGGAGGGGGCTCAAAATCTTTAGGTGTCCAAATGCCCTAGCTACGACTGAAAACCCTAGCTACGACTTTAGCCACCCCTAATGTCTTGAGTTAATTATGCTGCGCAGGATGTCCCTTGAAACGTAGTTAGTTCACGCAAATTATGTTTAACTTAATATGTAGCTGTTGTAGTCATTCACAAAATTCGGAGCATCAAATTTTGTAAAAGCATTATGAAATTATACAGTATGAATCCAACAACACTATCATTACGGATGGCTTAGGACTGATGAAGCATATATCGCATGCAAATGTTCTTCAACAATTACAATAGCCACATATGGTCACAGCCCAATCTTTGTATAATCCACTTGCAGAGACAGAAGGTTAGCTAACCTGTAAACGTGTAGGCCAGCATACTGGTTAACCGCAATATTTGACATTATTGCTTTCTCAGAGGATCACCGAACGTTCATACTTAACATTTCCTGTATGATATACTGATTGATTTCCTCGATGACGTATTCTTATCGTTGGCAAATAAAAGATATGTTGTCTATTAATCCAACATGATGGAACACCAGCACATTTCAGCTCGCATGTACGTGATTGGTTGGGTATGGAACAAACAGATCGCTGGATTCGCTTTGGGGGTCCAATAATGTGGCCGCCCCGATCATCAGATCTAAAAGCTTCGGATTTCGAATTAGTCTTTTGAACCCGACTGACTTGCCCATCTTCAGTTTTGTGTCCACTGACTTTGCTGGGTCGCATTCATTCAGACGAGAATAAGCATGTCTCAAGAAGCGCTTAGTCATTTTGAGAAACTTCTTGTGTAAACATAAAATCATATACATGTTCATGTTTACAGCAAAATTTATTTTCCTTATACCGAATGCGTCAAACAGTTGCATCTCATCTTGCAGACTTTATTTGGTCTTGATGAGACTTGTGTATGATAAGAAATAAGAAAACAAATCTTTTTCCCGTAGTATATATAGAACATAGGTTATGCAGAGGTTCTTTACCTTTTCATTTATTTAATACTATATTAATAAATTAAATCTTTGCCAAAGCTACAAGATAAAATTTGAACTTTTTATATAACTAACTATCTTTTGTAAGTGTGCACTCCATTTCGGAGATTCAACAATTTTTACTCACAGTCCGTTTCCTCCTAATAGGGCGTCACTCTCACGTGAGGTCTTGGGGCACGCCTAAAAGTGTAGAAGGACACGGTTTAACATGTCAATCACCGGGCGAGAACTGCGAACACCTTTCCGAATAATGTAAGAACCTATATTAGACCTCCTGGGTGTTCCGATAATAATGGTAACAATAGAAATGGACCGTTTTGCGTTCTGGAAGATAATTTCAGGAATAAAAAGCTGTAAAACTAATAGAAAATTCTGGAGTCTCAGAATGGAAGTAAACTCATGATCGTTTTAAAAGTTCAAATAAGAAATTATGTCACAAAATGATTTTATTTTGTTAGATTTTATTACTTTGTTTTAAACTTTTGTCATATGTGAACTGCTTATGTCGAAACGTTAAGCAATAACACACACTTTTGCAGATTTTTTTTTTTTTTTAATTTGCATTTTCTACTTTTTTTTGGGGGGGGGGAAATCGACATTTGATCCATTTTCCATTTGTACTAAGCCTATTTTCTTCAAATTTTACATTTGTACGCAACTGAGATGAAAACATAAATTTTCATAGATAGGTTTCCAAAAATCCTTACATATTATTTCCTATTTAACTTTGAAACGACGTTTTCTGCTTTTTGCCACATGTTATGAATCATCGAAATAGTCACAGCTAAATTTTAAACTTCACGGTTGTATCGTTGGATTTATCGAAAATTAATCTTTCCAATGGACTTTCTTGCGAATTTCGGCCTTCAATTACCAATATTTTAGTATTTTTCCATATTTAATCAATTTTTATCATTAAGTGGTTAATATCTCTAAATTTCTATCCATAAAAAATCCTCCGTGTGTAACGTTTTAAAATATTCATAGATTATAAAACCGACTTATCGTCCTCTCTTAAAATGTTAATAGCATAAATAATTACGTCATTTTCCTCAATTTTTTTTAATATTGCAGAAACTTGAAGACTTTTAAAGGTTTGTTTTGTTATTTTAGGTAAATGTGCTTCGTTTCTATATCGAGTACACGACATTGCTTAAAACTAATAGGCTACGAAACTGCCTTGATTTCCACCTCCCCCTTCTATTGAATGAAGAAAATGTAGATAAAACTTTTTTAAAACATATTTTTAATAGAATTCATTAAAAAAATAATAAAAAAAACAGTTTTATTTGTTGCTGTTGTTATCACAACATTTTTGGTAATACTTGACTAAATATAATACTCTAGATTTCTATAAATGCATTCTGTTAAGAAATTAAGAACATTTTAACAAACAGAAGAATCAACATAGAATTGAAATCTATAAGATTGATCACATTCAATTCACTTAAATTTCTCTTTACCAGTTTTGATTTAAAAATCCGGTGTCGTAAGAGAACTCGCGATTTTACTTTTTAGTCACATTTAGCCAGCTTTGTTCTGATAAAAAATAAACAAACAAAATAAGTAATAATGACAATAACTGACAATGACTTAAAAATTTTATTTATTTATACTTTTTTATTCTTAAAATAGTTTATAGATATGAGCCTGCAGAATAAACGACGCACCAGAAAAATAAGTGCAGATGTTTCTCTTTTCTTTTACATGGTAATAAATCTCGTAAGAATGAGTTTAAAAACTATAATATAACATTAAACCGGATTAAAGTTTTATGTCCGTAACCTTGAACCGGAAATGTTGCAGTCTTGGATTTCAGTCGAATATTTAGTAGCCCCAGTAGCTCAGTCCACATCATCTCGCTTACTTGGGGTTGCACTACACATTTATTAATGACCCTGCAGAAAAATTTTTATCTGCCGAATTCAAAACATTACGTAACGCTTTATATTGGGAAATTTTTTTGTTATTTGAAATTTGGCGGAAATTTATACAGGTATGTATACAACAGGGAATGAAGTAATCCCCCTCCTACATGACTCTTAATATCGTATGCAAAACCGGAACATGCAAAAAAATCCATTTTGATTCTTGTTCACTGTTTTAATGACCCTGCTTTCGTTCTCTAAGACTTATTATTCTTTTGAAAGTGATGAATGTAAACGAGAAAAGCTCAAGATGGCTTTAACGTTCCAATTTAATGTACTAAGCGTAGGAATCCTAGGATCTTCTATAGCAGCATATTTCCTTAGTTTTAGTCTCGTCCAGCAAATTAAAGAAAAGGGGTTTCTTTCGTTCCTAATTTTGAAATAACATATATTAAAATTTTATCTGTGGTAAGAACAGAAGTAAGGACCTGTTGTAATTAATGATTTGCATTCTTTGATTACGCTATTTATCGAAAGTGAATAACGGCTAAATACCGTAGTTTCTACTTAACTAAAAAACTTAAAGTGTTTCCTGAAGTACAGCTGAAAAGTTCAGTGTGTCTATAGCACAGTTCTTGCATAACAACGCCTCTTTTGAGCATGTATTTTCATGTCGTATTTCACTAAAGAGAAGGGAGGAGGTAGAATTCTGAAAAATATAACTTCAGATGAAATGTTTCGAGGAAAATTTGCCCGTAAAAATTTAAATGTATTAAAATTGAAATATATAATTAATTACATTATTACTTCCTTTTTCTTCTTAAATGAAAACAAGTTTTACCGTTATTACATAAAGCTGAATATTCACTTATAGATAAAATTTAAACTCGGCACAAAAAGTATTGCACTCCTGCTTTCTCAATATAAAATGACATATACGGGAAAGTATCACAGTATTGAAAAGTGTTTTACCATATGAATAAAAATAAAGCCGAAATATAGCCTTCCAGTTTGTACCTCACTACAAATGTTGACCATCGTCTCGCGATTTTATTTTGATTGCAGATGGTAGTATATGGTGGAAATAGAAATTATACTGTTGATACATGGTGTTTAGAAAGGAGCTTCAGTTATCATTTTTATGGTATAAAATAACACTTGATACAAAATGTTATTAAAAACATAAAATAATTGTTATTCTTAAGGTATCAAATAACACTTATTGCAAAAAGTAATTAAAAAATACAGAAAAAATAACTCTAAATAATTTTTTTTACAATGATAACTGGCGTACTTTTATACATCGACCGTAAGAAAAATCTCTCATACTTCTTCGATTGGCAACAAGATGCCCTCTTATCTCCCACTTTCACTTGTAATGAACAGATTTGTCGCTGATTGCAAACAATAACACTTCTCTGAAGTGTTAAAAAATTCAGAATAATCAGTAAAATAAGTCCTAAACTTTCGATACCAAACTTCATCAAACAACTATTTAATTCATTAACATTATTTAAGTAGTAAAGTTTTTATTAGTTAGAAGTTTTTATTAAAAGACGGAATTAATACTTCTGGTTAAAGCTGTTCCATTTAATTAACTAAAGAGCCTTTGATTCAGATTTATTTTAAACTGAAAGAAAAAAAAAACTTCTTTTGAAATAAAATTCTTTTATTTACTAATTTAGTTTCTTTTAAAATAAAAATACAAGAGCCAATATATTAATTATTCATCAACGCAACATTCTTTCTGCTGTAATAAGACATTTATTGTCTGCAAATTTTTCCACTAAAGTTATTTTTTGCAAAGTGTTTGCCTAATTTCTATCATGTTTCATGCAAAATAAGAAATTCTTTACGGTAGAATTCTAAATACCCAAATTTTTTGTGCTTTTTTGAAAAGAAATAAATTTAGCTTATTACCAATTTATTGATATTTTTAAAGTTTTTCTTTGATTTAAATATTATAAAATGCTGATACAGTGCTAATTTAATTTTTAAGATGTTAAATCAGTTTAGAGGAATTCATATGGCATATAAACAAGGTTATAATATTTTTTTTACTATATAATCTATGCATGTAATTTTAATATTCTATATTTAATCAGTATGTAAAAGAACAATATCTGACATTAATTTTGGTTGAATAAACGCGCTTTCTTTCAATCTAATAAAAAAATCCTTCATTTAATTTTAGCGTTGTGAAAATAAAAACTAATTTGATTGTTTTATTTTAGATGAAATAGATTGTGCGCTTAGGCAATATAAAAGATAATTTTGTTGCTTATTTCTGTTCGACAAAGTATATTTGTATTTTGCTAGAAAGATATAGAAATATTTTCTTTTTTTAATTCTATAATCTTTGCATATAATAAGTTTAAAACCTTTGTATATAAATTAACTATATCATTCTTTCTATGCAATTTAATTCGTTGAAATGAAATACAATAAAGCAACAAAATTCCTTCCTATGCATTATAGCCAGTATAGATTTAGATTACAGGGAAAAAGATACATAGATAAAAAAGGCAAAAAAATAAAAAATAAGGGCAACCCAATTATTTGGACTTTTTATATCAATCGGATGGTCAATATTCTAAATTATCTTGATTATTCTTATTTGGAACGTAATTAAATAATAATAAAATTACATATAATAATAAAATTACATATTTTCTGCTCTACAGCTTGTGTAATAGAAAAGGTTCTGCCTATTAAGGATTTCTAGCAGTGGATTAAAGCATATCATTAGAGCTGTTGAAGCGGATCAATAGCTTTTGTTTTGAGCAACTGTCATAAATAGATGCAAATACTAAGAAAAGAGGCCAAGTTTAACCAATAAAGGAAGCATTATCAATGAACACGACCATAGTATACTTTGACAATACAGGAACTAATTCAGCCCCAATTAGAAATTCTCTTCTCGTTCAATTTATACATTCAACAAAGAGTTTTAAATGGAAGAATCTGAAAAATTTTCTGCTATTTTGCTCAAAAGGACTCTTTGGATTATTGATTCAGTGTGCTAACCGTTACATCACAAACAGAAGAGCCTTCTATATTCAGTTTAGACTTACAGAGGAGACCTTGCACTACCAAATCAGCATTTCTTCTATTTGGGCAAGTATATTAATAGGACGAAATATAAAAATGGAGATGCTGTGAATGTCTGCTTCTTACGTTCTTCACTTTCAGAATTCTTTGGTAAAAAAATATGAATTTTTTCCCTCTCGAATTAAAAAAAATGAACGGAGATAAGTTGTAAACACTAATAATGAATTAAAAATTTAACTTTTTAGAACTATGTAAATTTGAGTCTATGCAAAAGTATAAAAAAATGTGTAATAATCTTATAGTTTATTTCAGTATACAGAAATTCTTAATAAAAATCACACAGGGCACAGATTTAAATTCAGCGCAAAAGATATTATCAGAACTTTAAGTTTACACTTCGAAATACATTATTTGCCTAATAACGTTATTGCACTAAATATTTATATAGGTATTATTACTTCAAAGTTTATATATTGCTTGATGCCATATAAAAGAAGAGTGTATTTCACTAAAGAGTATCGCAGTAGTTTCACTACTGAGATATTAAAAATTTTAGAAAGAAATCATTTATTAACTGAGAAATTATAAAAACGGTTTTAAAAAAGGAAATAATTTTTAAGACTTGAAATTCTCAATATATTGACTGTGATTCTTACGTGGTACTGCTTTCATGTTTTTTTCTAACTTTGTTAAGAACTTTTTTTGGCCGAAAATTTTCGTTATAAACAGATATTAATTTTATGCACAGAGTAATGGTAAATGGTAATCTCACATATGAATTTAAGAAAATGAACAAAACAAAATACTTTGTCTGGCGTTTGCCATTAAGTATTTTTCTTTGAAAAACTTTTTCTTTATTTTCAGTTTCATACTGTTCATCATCGCGTGCATTCTGCATAAACTTAGGCTTGGTTTCGATTACATATTACTTAAGGCTATATAACATGGGAATACAAAGCATATAAAGGCATTGGAAAATTCATATGCTATGCTACATGAAGCCTTAGTAACAAGCGATAAGTTTACTGTTTATAAATTTAGAAAAGATTGTCTGTTATTGTGTTGAAAGGTAGGGGGAATTAATAAAATGAATTTTTTAAAAAAAATCGTCATTGTCGTCTTCATAGAAAAATTGCCTATCACCGTCACATTCAAAGTTAAGTAAATTCAAATAAATAAAGAAATAAAAGTTATAATTAAAAAATAAATAAAAAAAATCTGAAAGATTTCAGATTTTAAATTACGTCCAAAGACGCGTTTTTTTAACGTTTCGTGTGCTACCTTTTTTTATTAAATATCATGTACTACGTACTCAAACCATAAAATTCAGTTCAAAATCAATATCGCAAAATCATTTTAAAATGAACATATCTTTAGAATTTCCGTAAGTCTCGTGCGCTGGAAGATAAAAATGTTTTTCTTTTTCCGTACAGTGTTGCCATTGCTCGCTTTGAAATCATTTAGTTTGTTAATCAGAAATTCGTTGAAATGTTACAAAACATAAAATCGATAATAAAGCAAATTTCAAATTCAAAATTAGGGCTTCCAGATGCCCATATTCGCAGTAGGATTACGTCATTCAAAATTCGATGGCTCTAGGTTTTATCACAATGCCAGAAACATGCATACATTTATGCAGATTTTTCATTTTTTAAAATTTAATGCAGAGCGATAACATTTAGTGGCAACAATTTGAAAAGTGAAACGGGCATTCAGAATGAATCAACGCAAAATCGCAAAACGAAAGTAATAGTCCTTCGGGACTAAATCCCTTTGGACTAAAAATGAAAATAAGAACGAATACGTTTATGGGTATATAAAGAAAAAGAATTACTTTAATAATTTTATTAAGGACGTATATATTTAAAACGTGTCTTTTCAGATATAAGGAAAGAATCAACCATTGGGAAAATATGTCTTTGTACTCAGTACTGTGATTTGAAAACTTCTCGAAACTAGCATAGGACCTTCTCCCAAACTAATGAATATTGGACATTGGTTCTTTTTCTACAGTTACATAGCTTTCAAGAAACCCATAAGGTCGTGGCTCACTGATAAGCATTTATGATGATCACTAGTGCAACAACAATAATTGAAATTCGTAGCAGCCAGTGCGTTAAAGAATTTCGAATTTCTGTTCAGAAGGGAAGGAGACAACAGGTTTACCGTTTAATTCAACCTCATGTAATTCTAATCTAAAATTTCGTTGCTTAGAGTAGAATCTGCTAGACAATGCTCATCCACTAGACACGTCCTCTTGAGGAACGAAACCAGTCGCTCTTTTGAAGAAAGATAAACTACGCTGTCTTCCCAATATGCTTTCATGCTCTTTGCAGACTCTGCCTTAGTACAACAGAACAAGCAATTTTTTTTTAAATGAATAAAAGCGAGGGGCAAAAAAACAGACGCTCTGAAATCGAAAATTAAAATTTTCCGTGGTACGTGCCCAGGGGCTGAGGACATAAGGAACCGCCTAATTTAAATTTTCTCTCCGGTTCTCCTTTTCCCAGTAATTTATATCCCGGCTTTTCTCTGGGAGAAAACTTTTCCCGTTTTGTCCAATTATATCGTTTGACTTGCTTTCGCCTTAATGAAACCGTACCAATGTGCCTTTCCTCTCTTTATTCTTTTAAAAGATAGAAAACGCTGGGAGGAGTAGGGTGAAGGCGAAAGCAGCAGCTTGGTGTAAAGCGGACAGAGATTGTACGGGGGGGATGAAATTGTTAGCCGTTTTCCCATTCGTCGTGATTAACTGCGGGCCTATCATTCGTCCCGGTTAACAACGTGAAGCGCTCATTAAAATAATTGCCGTCCATCAAGCTTCGTCGCCATGGTTACCATCCGGATGCTACGGGGACGCAATATCTTGACACACGAGGTCTTCGAAGTGTTTTGGTATGTATACGAGGTTTCGAAAAGGTATCTAAATTTAAAACAATATTTGCTTGGGTCTGAAATAAATACACAGTTTTCACCAAAAAGGAAAGTGCTTTGGACTGAAACAATTAAGAAACAATAATACGAGGTTCAGTCACAAGAAAACACCATAATTTAGCATTTTGGTGACATTACAATTATCATTGCGATTAGATCAACTGTATCGAATGGTGTGTTAAGTTGGCTTTAAGAATCCGATTAACTCTTAGACCCATAAATTTCGAGTTCAGAACTTCTGCAGGCTAGGAAATCTATGTATGCGCAGAGATAACGAGAAGAATGTAAAATTCTTCTTCTCCCTGATATAAACCAGTAAAGAAATCACTAGAAGAAGTCAAGCCTGATGTAGTCTTCAAACTATCTTCTGTTGGCTATGAATATTATGTATTCCTAAAGTCTCAGCATAATGTGTCGAGAATATTGTCAGAAGCGAAAACAGTGTGGATGTCACTCAAGTCACAGACAAACCTGAAGCAATGATGCAGAATAAATTCTTCCAGCGAAATGTCTTCACTAATTCTACAAGCTTTGCCATAACCAAACAATCTTCACTTCCGAGAATATTTTCCGAGGTTAATCCGATGCATTAAATGACGCCATTATTGAAATGCCTTTTCCTTAACATGCTGATGTAGCTACACCGCTTGTAATGATGCATGCTGTGTATTAGGTGATTTATGCTAGAGTCGTGGCCAGAGGCAGACCCGGTTTAACTTAGACCAGCAGATTTTAAGAGCAGATATTGCATCGGACAACAAAAAGAGTAATAATGAAATAAGGAAATAAAGCAAAATCATTAGCACACATTATAAGTATTATGACATTGGAATCAAAAAAATCGTGGGACACCGAGGCAATATGTTTTAAAATGCTTCTATAAGAGATTCTAGCTTCCGAACTTCTTTCAAGAATTGCTGAATTAGATCATCAGAGTCATTCTGCTTACCTGTTTGAAGGAATTAATACTTAGACAATATGGTATTCAAGGTAACTTTAAAGTACCTAAAGTTTTGAGATATTTCTTTTCGACGCTCAGTAACAATTATTTATGAAAAAGAACTAGCATTTACTTTAAATACTACCTATTTCAAAATAGACTTCTCCGGAGGAATAATAAAAAATTAAAAATGCCACATAATTTGGCATTGAAAATACTTCGGTAGATAATAACTGTGTATCGTACTAATCGTAAGGAGAACAAATATAGGACAAAAAATGGTTCTAGTGCATTTTATGCATTTTGTTAAATAAAAGCTACATATTAAGGTAATCAAAAGAAAAAAATGAAAAAAGTAAATGAACTTGCTTTGGATTTTTTATAGTTTGTCTGACTCTAAAATCCAAATCAAATGACAAAACGGAATAAAAGAAAACTATTTTTCCCTAGAATATTTTTAAATTTTAAGCTTGCTTAAAAAAAGCTCTTTAAAAGGATTTTGTTTATTTGTTTAAGGAGTGAAGGGAAAACAAACGCGAGGCTCCGAAAGCGGGCCAGACATTGTCTTTATTAGGCCTGTGCAATTAGGCTGCATATCCCCGATAATGCAGAATCTCTGTTAATAGAAGGTCAGACAATAGATCTTCTACTAAATAATCATTTTCTTCTGTTAAAATAATCTTTAAAGGTACTTTCTAATAAATTCCAAGAAGAATCATTGCTGAAAATTTCAGTGGTATACTCCACGTTGAAATTTTAAACTTTGCTTAGGCTTAAGGAGAGTTAAAGTTCATCTTCAAACATTATCATACTTTTTAATGCCATTTCTTATATAATACAACAACTACACCATGAAAAATGGAGAATGTCCTCAGACCAAGCGACAAGGCAAGCGGTTAAATCAAACCACGCAGCAGAAGAGGGGTCAACTAGACGACAGTTCGAGAATCTGATGTGCCTTCGCTCCAATGGTCAGGATAAGAGGGCATCTCATGTGGTCAAGTGGTCGTTCGCTCCTCCCTCTCTGTCCACTCCGGATGGGGAAGAGTCAATAGACGAGAAAGATTCTGCAGCCACATAAGATGAAACGGAAGGGATTTTGTCCCCAGTCATAGAGCACAACATTTATCTTTTCTGATTCGTCTACCAGGGTTGGTAGAGGGCACAAATGGAATTGCTTACAGGCTCCCCCATTTGGGATCTTGATCTGAGAGCGAATTCTATATTTAATCGAGTGTTGGAATCATTGACCGGGGGGAGGAGGTTGGAGTTATTCGTTTTTTGCTTTGAAGATATCATTTACCAAGAACATGCTCATCGGTAGTATTTATATTTCGAAATAAGACTGTAATTTTGAACGCTGTCTGGAAATAAATGAATATACAATGATCTTATCATAAAATGCTTTGTTCTAGAAAAAATTTTATTTTATATAATTAATACTATAATTTTTAATAACTACAGTGAATTCAACAGAATAAGTACTTAATTCGCAATTAAAGAATGCACTCATTAGGTATTTTACTACGTTCGTCACCCAAACTTTGGAAAATAGTGTAAATAAACCTATTATTGGTGTTATTTAGCAGAATGCTAATTAAAGTGATAGAAACAAAGGAGAAATATACTATGCAAGGGTAATATTTTTTCTTACATTTTTGGTTAAAAGGTGTATTCAATTTTAGGATAACTAGGCATGTTCCCACAACATTTTACTTTTATTTGTATCACTTAAGGTATGACAAATTAAATCGACTAAAATCTATACCATAAAGTAAAATGTCTATTAAATATACCTTTTTAAATATATGCACCAGCTATTTTTCTAGAAATTTCTCTCCTTTCATTTACAAAATTGTCTGAAAAAATTTTAGATATGCACATAAGTCTAAACGTTTAGTCCATTTAATTCACAATATTTCGTAGAATATTTGTGGACAGTTTCATTAAATTACTACAGTAATACTTTAAGTCAATTACTACAGTAATACTTTAAGTCAATTTTTCCATAACAAATATGTTGAAAAAAGTCAAATTTTACAAAAAGTAGGTTTAATATAATGCAGATATAAATAGAAGGTAAAGAAAATGTTTTTCATGCCAAGTACGAAAATTTAACTGCGAAACTATCCTTGTTCCCGAAAATTAAACAAATAAAAAGGTTCAAAATCATCTTTTAAACATTAATAAAAGTATTCGAATGAAAAATTTCCATTTTAAAGTTATTTAGAGTGTATTTAGTTTACCTTTAGACATCAACTTCCGCGTTCTTAAGCACAAACTTCCGATTCACGGCGTGGAATAAGAACAACTATAATTCTGCTTCTAATAAGCGGAGAGAAAAAAATAAAATAGTTTTGGGAAGTTTAATATATAAGCTATGAAATAAAGTTATAATTTTTTGTTTCAAAAATTTCCTCAAAATTGATGATTAGAACGTAATCGGATACCTCAAACTTCTGCCGAAAATTAGGAAAAAAAAAACGAAGCATATAATTTTAGAACTTTTTAAAACAGAAGTAATTCTTATAATTTAAAGTACAACTTCCGGTAATTACATATCTTTCTCGTCTTAGAATCACAACTAAAATAATCATTAAGTATTCATCATGATTATTTGATTTTTTATGAGATTTTTTTAAATCTCACATTTTTTTTTACTTGCTTATTAACTGAAGGATCATTAGGATTATTGGAGCTGGAAACCTAAGAATCAGATCTACCATCGCCAGCATTCGAAATATGGGTGTTCCACTTGCCAGCTGGATGTACTACCCCTTAAATTACAAATATATGTGTGAGGGCATCCAGGCATTCGTTGTAAACTAATTCTTTATTTAATAATGCTATTTGCAATGAGACTTAAATGTGTCTTCGATATTCGAAGAATGTACTGAATATTTCACTGAGATGTACTGAATATTGTATATCTGAGCTTATATTTATATGTACACCACGAGCACACACACGCACATATATAGCTATAACTATCTATATATATACCGTATATATATACGACGTATAAAGTGCACCTATAATTTCAAATTGCATTTTATCATTTTTAAGTATACTCTCAGTATAAAGCGCACCCGTTCGCCAAATGTGTCTTGCTAGTCTAGAAAAAGTGTGTGAGTGGATAACAAAAGCATGGAATAAAATGAAAACTGAGAAAATTCAGAAGCCTTTTAAAAACTTTTTATATCTAACAAGCTAGACTGAACAAAAGATAATCAATTATTTATAGATCAGAACAGCGAGATGATGAAAATGATAAAGAATTCGATGATATGCCTGAAGATATAACGGAAGACAAATATGACGAACTTTTCATGTTATTTCATAATGAAAGTTTTTAATTCATAAGGTATGCCATTTCTTTTAAATAAACAGCATTTAGGTTACATGTAGAAATCTAATTTTTGTATGCTCATCGTTTCCACATTTTTAAATCTCTCTCTCTCTCTATATATATACATATTGTTAAGTAAGAAAAATTAAGAATGAAATTTTATTAACAATAGTAAGCATTTAAGTAAAATTTTAATCTGCACCAGTTTTTAATACAAAGATTAAAATATGATTTTATAAAACTTAATTCTTCAATAAATTTTTTGAAAAAAAAATTTTACAAATCGAAATTTGGAGATCTAGGAAATATTAGCTGACATATTATTGCTTAGATACTTGTGTTTTTATTACTGTGATAGCAGCTACTAACACTCTGATGTGCTAATCGATAACGAACAAAGCAATCATTGATCAATAATATTCGTCATTATATGTAATATATTGCCTTTCGGAACGTGTATTTCGGAAGGTATCGCAAATAAAAAAGTGAGTACTATATGAAGTGAGGTAAAAATCTTTCACATTTAGTCATAGCAATGTAAAGAGTTTGAATTAATTCTCTCTGATGACGCAGAGAAGGCAGTAATTGTACTAGTGCAGCATAGCGGACAGCGACACGAGACGTATCTAACAATAGAAATACTAGGCTTTCAGATATGCGTCTTTTAAGTGGAGTAAAAAGAACATAGCTGTTTAATGTCTTGAATTAGAACGGATTTTGTACCTACAAAACAGAATTTCGGGAAGAGTTAATCTTTTGCTTTCATCTCAAGAAATCTGCTGCGAAACGTCGTCGTTTGCTAGTGCAAATGTATAGAGGATAGGATTGAAACAATGTGCAGAGATTGATTTCGAAGATTCAAAGATAACGATTTTGCGGTGAGCGACAAAATGCGTCCTGGTCAGTCAACATTTTGACAATGGAAAAGTTAGAGGCATTACTGACTGAAGATTCACCTTAAATGCTTACACATTTGTCTGAAACACTAAACGAGGATGCATCAATTGTTAGTAAGCTTTTAAAAGTAATGGGGGATGATTCAGAAATTGGGAAACTAGGTATCACATGAATAGACAGAAAGAGACGTTGTGAAATACTTAACCATTTGTGAAGTGTTGGTTCAAAGACAAAAAAGAAAGTCATTTTTGCATGAAATCATGGGCGCATCGCGGCGAACCATCAACATAAACATCAAAACAGAATATTCATGGCAAGATGATTATGTTGTTCATTTAGTCGCAGGATCAAATCGGTGTGGGCCCTGAGATGCTGAAAATGGGTCAGACGGTGAATACTAAGCACTACGAAACACAATCTGAATCTCGTAATTAAAGACAAAGGCCTAAAATACGCTCAAAGCCATTACGAAGTAATTTTGCTTCATGACAATGCCAAACCACATGAGGAATGGTCCTCTTATCTCCTCCAACACATCCTTTGACATTTCCACGCTGATAGCCACCAACGTAGTTGAAATGCAGTCCTGGAATTCCTCTAGCATAGCTACCAGTGAGGACTCACAAAGGTTGTCTGTAATATTCTTAAAGGAAAAAAAATCCGTGGCTATATGGGCGGATCCCATCTCGTTTTCGAGAAATTTAACGACACAAGAATTCATCATTCAGGCAGGGACGGATCTCATTTTACCAACCAAGTGGAGCCCCAAATATTATTGAAATCTGATAATTTCTGAATCACTTTTGATTTGAGAAAATGACCCACAATTGGAATATGGCAAGCTACGACATCCATCATAGTGTACTCCAAACTGCTCTTCTCTCCAAAAAACCCATTGTCTGTGTAACGGTTCAGAAAACTTCGTTTAACTGTCATTAATCCCGCTAAACGAGCACGACCATTTACTGTACTCTATATCCAGACATTACGAAGGTTTATTCTTTCGAACATGTGAAATATCGCTTTGTCACCAAATATTAGATGACCGGCAAAATCGTTGTGTTGCAGTGCTTCCTTCATGTAATAACAAAATTCTTGCCACTGAACTTTAAATACGGTAACACTGCAAACAATAGAATTTTAATTCCAATCACCGTAGTGAAATCTTCCATTTTCTTGGCACAGAAATATTGGATTTGCGCTTAGTGCAGTCTGCTGATTTTTGTCGGCACATATGAAACTCTAAAATTCTTCACTGTTTTATTGGAAATGCTTAATTTTAAATGGCTTTCGTTTTTACGCATAGGCAATGAATGTTATTGAGTAGATACCATCTCGCTGTGATGGCTTAGCGGATGTGTCACGTCTTATTGATTTCAAAATGCATACTGCACTCTAAAAAAATTAAACTCAGCGGCGCAACAGACATTAGCCAAGGCCGGCAGTGCCCTGATATCTGCTTTCAAGACCGTTGGCCCCGGGGTGCAAAAGCATATGCCCCGGACAAGTGGTCAGCTTGTGGACAAGTGGTCAGGAACCCCGGTGTTTAGTCCCCAAGCGAACTTGGTACTCATTTTATTGACCCAGCCAAGGGATGAAGGGCTGAGTGAACCCTGCTCAGACCGGGAATCAAGCCCCAGACTTGTGGTGCTGATGCGCGACGCGCTAGGCACTGCGCCACCAGGCCTATCAACTGCACTCTAACAATGGATACATTGCATATTTTAAATCATAAAATATTTTCTGTTTTAAATTTACCGTACTGAAATGGATCTCATAAACTGAAAATAGATATCCAAATTACCAGTAACTGTTAAATCACTTAAGCAACGCTGTCAGGTCTCTTACTAATGCTTAGATACAACTCTGCAGGAGTAAATAAGGAATAAATACTTAAATTCACTCTTCACAGATAATATTTCCATATGGAGAGCTTTTTCCAGATACAAGATGTGGCATAAAAGAATTCCATCACTTAGAGGCCCTGAAGGCATCCATTGCATCGAATATGAAAAACAGAACTTTTAGCTCAGCATCTTTAATCTCAGTTTCGTACTAACAATATTCAAGACACAACAACTGAACGCTTAGTCTATAACTTAAATTCACATTGCACAGCAGTTCCATGCGCGGATAACAACCAGCCAATCCTTCCACTGGAGGTTCTTGGATTCATACAGAAATTCAGGATTCAAAAATTCCAGGAAATGATCGTATCACAAATAAAGTAATCAAGTTGTTTCCAGTAAAGCTGATCTTCATGCCAAGATTTTCTTTTTAATGCTCAAATGACAGCATTTCCCCAGCTGTGCTAAAACTCCTAACAATACAACAACTCCTGTACAATAACTCTTATCTTAAAACCAAACAAAACACCATCTGCACTGGAAACTTATCGGCTGATTAGTTTACTACAGTCACTCAGCAAAATCAAGAAAGGAATCTTCTTGAAAGAGTACATTACCACCTGGAGAATAATAATATTCTTATTTCTCATCAGTTCCAGTTTCGGAATAAACTTTCAACATCGAACCAACTATATAAAGTTATCCAACCGGATCTCGGAGGGCTTGCAGTGAAGACGTTCAAGGGAGGCCTCTTCCACGACATTGCTAAAACTTGCATTTGCGCCTGAGTGGACGCACTTAGTTATAAAATACATGCTTTGTAATTCACATTTCAGGAATATATTCTACATGCCATGTTATTTTGAAAGTGTACCACAGGGGCAGCGGGTTTTTCGACACACTCTATTTAGTATTTACGTAAACGGCATTCCACAAAAACCAGACTCTACACTTGCAGTGCATGCTGATGACACGGTAAACCTTGCTCAAGATGCATTTCCTAACCCAATCGTCCAACATATACAAAATCACATTCATACACTTGAGACCTGGATAGAAAGATGGAAAATTATGGTCTAGATTCATAAAACTTTAGCTATCGTGTTCATTCGGGAGAAAAACATGAGTGAAAACTTCTGTGCAAATACTCTTCAGTAGGATGAGCAAATTCCTTATCTTGAAGTGATCCTCATAAAGTCTGTCACATAGGCCTCACATATTAAATCTGTTATGCTGAAGTTTGAAGTGCGTTAGCTCGAAACAGTGTTCCATCTACTGACAAACAAGTTACTTATTTATAAATTCATTTTGCGTCCCATGTTGCCCTGTGCCAGTCAAGTCAACAGATATTTTTATAAAATCACAAAAAAAAAAAAAAAAAAAAAATTCCAAATTGGCCATTTGCAAACTATAA
This sequence comes from Stegodyphus mimosarum, assembly GCA_000611955.2. NCBI lineage: Eukaryota > Metazoa > Arthropoda > Arachnida > Araneae > Eresidae > Stegodyphus > Stegodyphus mimosarum. Next base: position 118,358 of record KK113693.1, on the reverse strand, counting down.
CTTGGAAATTATAGAAATTCAGCTGTTGATGAATCTTTTGTAAAACTCTATGCGTAATGCTTACAGTATATTTAAAACTAGATTAATAAAAATTGAGTTATTCTTCTCAAAATTAATCCTGAAAATTTTTAGCATCTACAGTGGATTTTAGGCTTAAAAAAATAAAAGGATTTGGATTTTAACATCTCGTCAGAGGTTTTGTTTTAAGGTCTTAAATTTCTCGTTGAGCTCACAGTTTATCAGTTTGCTTTTGGACTCAATCCTGTTGATACAATTTTTTGGTCTTTTTAACTTTATTAATAAACATAAATTTCTTCGCACTTATTCGCATAAGTGTGAATATATTACCTTCGCATAAAATTGCACAAAAAATCACAAAATTTTTAAACGCAGTATATTTTGAGAATTCATGGCAAAGTGTTAAGTGCTGCTTTATATGTATTTTAAATTTATTTTTCAGTTTTTTCTCCTTTCATCATATGAAAGTTTTTTTACCTTTTTATTAGTATTAAACATTATTTTCACAGCATTTACATCATATCAAAAGAAGCATAGCTTTATCTGAAAATTTTATTTGAACAAGTTATTGAAATTAATTCCCAACAGAGTGTTAAATGTTGTTATTTATATTTTTATATGCTCTATATTATTTCTTTAAAAATAATACAAAGTGATAACATCTGGCGGTAGCATTCTTTTGTTTAAAAAGTGATACGGACACAAAAATAATTCCTCTGGTATTAATAAATTTGATACAGCTTATTGTAAAAATCTGTAAATTATAGCCGTTTTTATTGAGTTTATACTAACTATCTTGTTCTTGTTAAAAAGATCTCCGTTTCAGTAAAACTTTAGACAGAAGTTCCTAACACACTGACTGCTAAAAAGTTTGTAATAAGGTTAAACTATGTATATAAATATCATTAAGTAGAAGAATCCTAGGAAACATCAATAAACATTTTCCAAAAAATGTATAAAAATCTATTTTAGAAAACTCAATACAAACTAGGGCTTCTAATACAAAAATTTTTATTCTGTTCTGTTTTGTTCACATACTATAATGCACAAAACAAATATTATGCAAGTTTCAAGATTCTGTGCCATTTTCGCTTTAGATTTACATCTGACTATTACAAACAAGAAAAAAGAACAAAATTGAAGCTTACGCATTCTTTCCCTTAAAATATTTCCCGTCCTAAGATATTTTTATGCTAAGGTTTGTCCTTTAGAATATATTTATCGTGTGTGTATCTCTTGTTTCACTGAATTCTAAAGTAGGCTTTTCTGGAACGATATATATATATTGTTATTATTTTATTCTTTCTGCAGAGGGAAAATGTTTGAAATAAGGAAAGTTTAACGTTCTTTTTTGAGTTCCATATAACAACCAATTTACTTTGTAACTTTAGAATCCCACTTTGGGAAGTTTCTTATTTGTCTCGTGAAGTGTAATCGGTGTTATTCTTTACGTAATTGAAGTAGCTTGGGAAATGTTACGGCAAATTTGCTGTCAGGAAAACAACTTTTTGTTCTGTATTTTGAAGAAATTTCTTTTCATGTGCAGATCCCGTGTTTGAGGAAAGTTTATTTTGTTTATCTGCGAAAAGAACTCGAGTTTCATTCAGGAATGATATAAGTTTTTATCTCAAAATCTTAAATTTCTAATTTATTAAGAGGTACGAGAATTCTGAGCCTAAACACATTTTCTGACTTTTAAATAGGAAATTATCAGAGCTTGCAAATGTATCTTCTAATTTAATAAAATTGGACGAGTTTATTGAACATAAGTAAATCTCTTCGAGCTATTAAAAAAATTCCACTTAGCGGAAATAATTGTTGTAAGTTTTGTCCTGGAGCGATTCAGTGAAATAAATGAACGTAGATCTATGTGTTGAATAATTAAATCTTTCTTTATTAAATAAGTGCATATGTCTCCTCGTGGCATAAATTTATGATGAAAAAACCTGATGTGTACACCCCATGACTTCCTTCTACGAAATATTAAATTATACGCATTTTTTCCTGCATTTCACTTATTGAATTGCATTAAATATACTTCGTCGATAGAGCATAAAACACAATAGAATAAATGTGTGATTTAAAATTCACTATATTAATTTACTATAAAGACACTCTGGCTCTAGGTTCACTTAACAATGTTACATCTCCTTCATTTTATAACTCAGAACGCTCGAAAATTATATCATCTGAATAATTATCTAATCGTTGCGCAAATGTTCTATTAAAATACTATAGTAAATATAATAAGATGTATAAAAGAAATTAAACAAATAAAAAAGAAACAGTTTTTCAAAAACGATTCAACGCCACTTACCTAATGCGCATGTGCTACTCGTAAAAATTCTCCTCTGTCCAAGACAGACTGGCGACAATATTTGCTCCTATTACGAAATATTTATTTCCTCGAATTTCATTAGAGATATATTTCTCATTCAGTTAATTCTGTTCTTAGTTCGCAACAAGGCAAAAATCCGTAAAATCTCAAAATATCTTCATTAAAAATTGAAAAATTTAGGAAAAAAAAATAAAATAAAACATCAAATACAGTTAAAACAATTATTAAAAATTAGGGTTTCTACGCAAAAACAAGCAATTCGGCCAGCAAGCAGCAAGGCAGAGTTTTCGGTGCACAAAAATGAAAGTTTAATTTTGGTCCCACTCGGCAAAAAGACACTAAAGGGCCAGAAACTGAATTCACAATTCTGCTAAGTTTCAAATGTAAACAAGTGTGGCTGTTATAGTAAACACAAATTAGCCTTAGCCGCACTTAAACAACTTTTAAATTGTTGATAATTCTACAACTATTGCATGCAGATTAACTAAAGGCATAAAAACCTTAACCGGAGGATAAGAACAACATAATTCAATCATTTTTAAAGCTAAACATACGCAATTTACCAACATATAAGAATAAAAAAAACTGAGCTTACGGAGCCGAGTAGCATAGTGTGTGTATATGTATATATATTTATACTTTTGGTGCGGCCGATTGTAACCAAAAAGAGAGATGCACAACTGCATATTATAGCAGTCCTATATGCAAAATTTTAACGTTCTGATGCTATTCGTTTTTGAGTTATGTTAGATATATACGTACAAACGTACATACGCCAAGAAAAAATCTCTTCTGAATCCGTTTTAAATAGGTTTTATATTTCGTTCGTGGAAAAAGGGTTCTTTATTTTGTCCTTAAGTACAGATGTCACGCAAAAACATCATTAAATTGCATTCGATAGCGGTCAAAATGGATATAGGAAATGAAATATGATACCCGGAATTTTTCGTGATTAAAATACTTCCTTTACTTCATACAAGGAAGTAATAATACAGCAATTCTTTTTTGTTGTTGTTTGGTATTACTTTTTTAATAGCTCATTTTAAATATATAAACAGGAAGTTTCATAATATTGAAGGTAAAAGAGCACGACGTGTAGAGCGATAATCGACTCAGCTTCTTTTTGGATTTGATTTTGGCTTTTGAATGAAAGAGTTTTCAGATGTTAATAAATAAATGAAATAATAAAACTAAAAAAAATTTACAAACACAAAAGAAAAAGTAAAATAAATAAATAAAATAAGATTTGATTAAAAAATAAGAGTAAACTATTAAAACATTAAAAATCTCTTTCTTTTATTTCGTCTATTATGAAAATAGAGATCAGAGAAGTATAAGAAAATTCTCAAATCCATGTTAAAATTTAATTTGAGAATCATTCATTCCTGAGAGGCCTGCTTAAAAAAATTAATGTAACTCAATTTTAGCTGCATCTTCCATTTTTTACTTTCGATGTCTGATAGAACTAAAGTTAAGTGCTATTAAAATTTCATAGTAATGAAACGTTTTTTCTTTATTTAGTAACGAAAACAATTATTCCTTTACTAATTCACAAAACAGAGATATATGACGTGAATAGCCATTTATTAGATGCTACTTCTAACGATATTCAACCAAAAATATAGTGCTAACAGAAATTCTGCCTCAACAAAGCTTACAACTGCTTATTTGTTAAAAATTCATATACTCAAATAAATTTTCTTGTTATTATGAAGATCGTAGATGAGCAATTATTTGCCCCTTTCTGAGCTATATGTTGCAAAAACGAATGAGCTCTTACCACTCAGTTAAATCCTTGATCACTCAGCATAAATGCAGTAAAGTTCCAATTATTTGTACCAACTGAGACCACAACCCATCCAAATAACCGGCTTCTTTCTTTTTACTTTCACCCCAAAAATTTATTACAATGAAAATAAGAGAATTTTGTTTTTCGATTATCTTCTTAAATATGAACAAGATACAGTCATAGTATTATCAATCAAGAAAGCCCCTTCTTGATGAATAAGAAGTTAGCAATACGAAGTACTTCAGAAGGCTAATAGAAAGTTGTCGACTGCAGTATTCTGTGTACTGTAAAATGCATTACATTGAGCAAAAATAAAATGTTAAATCACTATGATTATGCGGTCAATTTTTAGAAAAGAGGCATTAATGATGATGCGTTAGAAGTGAAGGATACATTAGCCATCATTTTCCAGCAAGATGGACAGCTTTATAAGTTTGCTATTGATTATATATAAACAGCAAAGCTGACTCTGATGATACAGTTAAACAGAATGGCCATATCATACGAGTTCTTTCTCAGGAACATGGTTAAAGACTTGCTTTCAAAACAAAGAGCTGTCTCTGATGATGCAGTTAAACAGAATGGCCATACCATACGAGTTCTTTTTCAGGAACATGATTAAAGACTTGCTTTGAAGACAAAATTGACGTTTTTCATTGAGCTGCAAGAAAGCATAATTGCAACTTTCTACCTGCAGAACTTGACATTCTAGGGAAAGCAGGAAAAAAGAGTCGTTTATAATAGAATAACTTATGCAACATACGTGGAGCTCATAATTGAACAGCAGTTCAAGAAGAATGAATACAGTTTCACATTTCATTTAAAGTACCGATCGTAGAGGAGATCGACTAAGAATATCTGTGAACAAAGGAAATACCGACATTTAATTTACATCATAAAAAGATGCATAACTTTTGCTTGGTCCTATCATTACATTGCAAAGTTTAGGCAGTAACTGAGCTTTTGCCGTACTAAAACATATAACATTCATTGATGAAGTATTAGCTCTTCAATACCCTCTCATAAATAGTCAGGTAAGAGTGGTGCAGACGCAGAGTCCATAGCACATCCGCAAGGGAAAAAATTGCAGTGCAAAATATCAGCTGATATTTGTATTGTCGATGGTATGACACTTCTCAGTTGCTCATCTGGCATACACCCCCTTTATTCCCTATGCTGCTATGTCAAGTGTAAATCGCTTTTAATTGACATGATCTGCAGATTTACCAAAAAATGTTCAGACAGCTATTGATATCACTAATGTGAACTTTTTATAACGTGTATCCTCTATTAGTGCCTGGACATGTGCCATCTGACAGGCAATTCACACGTTGAAAATCTTCGTAATGTAAGTAAAACCTCAATTTTTCTTTATTCTTGAATAATTTAGTGAGTCCTGTAATTAGCTAGTTGTACTGTAATTGGCTAGCTTATACAAAACATGCTCTAGTTTCGTATTCGGCCTTTTACATAAAAGTCATTTTGAGTATCACTACATCCTTTTTTTTAAAAAAAAAGTAAGCTATCATTTATCATAGTTTTTCCTTGGGAGGAGGAATCTTTATATATTGGTGTCAAGGTATTCAATAACAGCGAATTGAATTTTTATGCCTTTCTTTACTCAGAATCTCACCGAGAGAAAGAAAGACTTTTTTTTATCATCTCTAAAGACGGTGAGTTGAGAAATAAACAGCCAAGAGCCATTTAAATCCGACCCATGTATACATTCTTTATCCTGTTCTTCCTCTTGACAGATCCTAGTGGAAAAAGTGACAAGTTTCTTCCAAAATGGCCGTCCTTGTTTCTTGTCCACCAAAATGTCACATTGTCGCCTGTCAACCCGAACTTCCAATCCCCAAGGCCATAGAATGCAACGTAGCCTACTTAGAGCTTTAACAAGCTCGTAGAGTAATTTCTTTTATTTTTTCTCATTATATTTTCCCTTATTTTTTCTTATTCTTCCCCCTTTCCTCGGTACCCCCAGGAGGCGGGAAAGGAAGTGTCATAAGCGATTGGTTTGAGTCTTGTATGACGGCGAAAGGGATTATGGGTATTTTTAGCATTGTTTCTTGAGTAAGTTAGAAAAATTCTTGATGGTAGGTACTTGCTTTAACAGCCTGTAGATAACTTTGAAATGGAAGATATATTTATTTTGTGTACTAAGTGCCAATTTGACGTACACAAAATTATTATAAAGCTTTAATATCTTTATTATAGATTGATAAAAGAGTTATGTTAGAAAACAAGAAGAATACATTTAATGAAGTTTTCATGATTTTTTTCTGGGAACTGATTGATTTTGAACGACTCTTTTTAGATTAGTTGCTTATTGCTACATCCTAGTTGAAAAAAGTCTAATTTGCAAGCTTTAGTAAAAACCTACTTTAGTTTTTGAATCACAGGAGGTTAATTTAAAACATATTTTCCCATTACTTTATTCTTTCCTTAAAATAGAAAATGCATGTAATTGTTTTTAGTTTTAATATAATAGCATTCGTAATAATATTATAGTAGCTTGTTTTTATTTCAATGCGAATATCACGTTAGTCTCTTGAGAATCGTTCTAAATTAAAAAGATCCAATTAATATCTGAAGGACAAGTCATTTTTATTTATCCCTTTTAGCATTATCACTTTATGCAACTAGTGCAAAAGTAATTCTGCAATCAATTTTGAGTACTAATTCTTTTCTTCCAAAAGGGAAGTTAAGATTTGTATGTAGGAAATTCGTTTCTCTATGCATATATTTCTCAATTATTAGTCCAAAAGGGCTTTGCCCCTGAAGGACCATTGTTTTCGTTTTGAGATTTTGCGTCGAATCACTCTGAATGTCCGTTTCATTTTTCAAATTGTTGCCACGAAATATTATCGCCCTGTATTATATTTAAAGAAATTAAATGATTAAGAATCTGCATAAATGTATGTATGTTTCTCGCATTGTGATAAAACAACGGTACCTACAGCCATCGAATTTTGAATGATGTAATCCTACTGCGAATATGGGCATCTGGAAGCGCAAATTTGAAATTGGAATTTGTTTTATTATTGATTTCATATTTTGTAAAACTTTCATGAATTTTTGAGTAAAAAATTCTAGGATTTCAAAGCGAGCAATAGCAACGTTGTGTGAGATTGTGTATACGAAAAACGTGATATTTAATAAATAAAGGTAACTCATAAAGTGTTAAAAACGCGCCTTTGAACGTAATTTAAAATTTGAAACCGTTCAGTTTTTTTAAAGCTTAAAATCTTAAAATTTATTGATGATATTCAGCATGTTTAAATCTGCATACTTGAAAGAAACTCTATGAAATTCAAACTGATAAAATGTTTTCTTCAAACATTATTTAAAAAACAATTTTACTTGCACTTTCATGCATGCATATGTTTATGCAATCTTACTCAGAAAGAAGAACTAATTTTTCCACAGTCTAATGGCAATAAGAAACACGGGGATTTTGAATTTACTTTTTAGAAAAGTTTTTTTCTATAATCGAATGGCATCTAATTCGGTGCCACTGCCGGTTTCTCATGTGTCCGGTTTTACAGTGACAGGATCTCATATTGAATTAATAGTGTTCTGTTCCATGTTGCTTTTCTTTTGAATGCATTTTAAAATAGATGGCACAAGACTTTTCAGTTGAACACTATCATTAGTTAACATATGTGGCCGTTTTGACAATGGATTACTTTAAATGCTTCTTTTGCAAAAGATCAAATAAAAAAAGTTTAGTATTTTATGTGCATACTTACACTAACTTAAACTGGTTTTCAGACATTTGTGTAATGTGTGCATAATTTTACATTTATTTGCAAATATCAGTTACTAAATATCAACAAAATGACTTTCATTTTTTTCCCATGTACTATTTATCAGCTAGCTTTAAACCTCCTTGTTTTGAAAGAAGTTATTCAAAACGTTTTCTACTTCAGAAAAAAAAATATTCAATAAGTTCTGAAAATGAACTGAAATAAGTATTCGGACACTTAAGTCAGACAGTTTATGTTTAAAAGTGCAATAGTAAACAGTAAAGGCGGCAGTAAACAGTAAAAGTAAATTCACTGGATATAGTTAATAAAAGCACAAAAATAACGGTCGCTGGATATTTCATTGGGAAGCCTTTAACTAAAATGATGCGTTTTATAAGTTTTGGCATCGATTGAACTATGAACTAATTTTTTCCAGCAAAAATGATTCTTTCGTTCCATTCCTACGTAAGAATTGCTTTTAGAAGAGCTTCCGAAGATATATCATGTTTTTTTATTCTTTTCTCCAACTCATTTCTTACATGTTGGATAGTCTTTAAATTTGGAGAATAATTAGGGGTTTTGATAATTTCAGTAGATTTGTATATAACCACAAGCGAATATTTAGAACAGTATGTTTGAGATCGTTATCTTGATAGAACTTGAATGCACTCTGCATTCCAAGTTTTCTTGCAGATGCTTTCATGTTTTCGTTAATAATATTTTTATGTTTATACTAATCCATATTATTTTCGAAACGCATTAAATTTCTTAATACAAAAGGAATGAAACACCCCCAAACTATTATGTCTCTACCTCGTGCTTAACAATAGGCAATAAGTTTCTCGAATTCAGTTCTTAATTCGGCTTTTATCATAAATTAATTCCTCTATCTGACCAATATATTGAAATTTGACTTTTTTACAAATATAGTATTGTTTTAATAGGATAAAAACTTTGTTTACTTTAGATTTTGCAAACTCCAGCGTATTTTCCTAGATTTCTTGTCGACGTAGTATTTTTCTTCTTAGTGATCCATATGCCCTAAATGACGCTTCTAAAAGCTCCAGAATTTAACTTTTACTGCAAACCGTTCTACTAAGTTTTTCTAAACGTTTTACAGTACCAGTTTTTGGGTCTTGTTCGATTTTGCACAGAATAAAACTGCAGCTGCTTGGTGTCAGCTTAAAATCTTAGAATGTGCATTTTCAACAGTTCGACGCATTTTCCGTCTTTATACAACATTAAAGATAGTTAAACACTTTACATGAAGTACTGTTTTCGATGCTTCAAATACTTTTTCCATCTTCGGAAAGAAGGATTATTAAATTTATAACATAATTGTTCGTTAATTTGTAGCGTCTTGCCATGTTGACAAGAGATAAGGAAATAGTAATACATATTTTTTTCAAAGTAGTAGTAATTTCCAAATGCAGACAATAATTTTTAGTCCAAAGGGGCTTTGTTCCTGAAGGACTGTTGTTTTCGTTATGCGATTTTGCGTCGAATCACTAAAAGCGTTGTATCACTTTTCAAACTGTTGCCACCAAATATGCAGCTCTGTATTATATTTAAGTTAAATAATGAAGAATCTTCATAAATGTATGTGTATTTCTCCAAACGTGATAAAACAACGGTATCTAGAGCCATCGAATTTTGAATGATGTAATCCTACTGCAAATATGGGCGTCTGGAAGCCCAAATTTGAAATTTGGAATTTGTTTTATTAAAGATAGCGCGTGAGACTGTGTGTAGAAAATTCTACACACAGTCTCACGCGTAAGATACGCTCAGTTTAAAATTATTTTGCGATATTGTTCTTTAACTGAATTTTATGGTTTAAATGCGAAGAACATGATATTCAATAAATTTTGAATAACGTACATTTTTTTATTCAATTTTGAATAACGTACATTTCCACCCGAATATGAGCACCTGGAAGGCCAAATTTTGAATCTGGAATTTGTTTTATTATCTATTTCATATTTTGTAAAACTTAACGAATTTTTGATGGACAAAATCAAACGATTTAAAAGCGAGCAATGGCAACACTCTACGAAAAAAAAAAGCTTTTTATCTCCAGCGCGTGGAACTATGTAATGGAAATTCTAAAGATAGACTCTTTTTAAAATTGTTTTGCGATATTGCTGTTGAACTGAATTTTATGGTTTAAGTGCGAAGAACGTAATATTTAATAAATAAAGGTAACACAGAAAAGGCTAAAAAAACGCCCCTTTGGACGTAATTTGAAATCTGAAAAATTTCAGATTTTTTTTTATGTATTTTTATTTAAAACAACAAATTTCAACAAAAACATTGTCTACCAAAGCATCTCAAATTTGGAGTGTCCGAATTATTATGTGAATTACTGATTAATACTTTTGAATAAATTATTTTATTGCAAGAAATATTTTGAGAATATTTATTTTACAGCAGGAACAAAGAAACAAAGAAAAAAACAATAAGTTAGAAAAAAAAATTAAGTCTGTATTTTAGTATTTAGTATAAGAGTTATGAAAATGAACTTTAAAAATATGAATGTCAAAAAACAATTTTTTTCGAAATTAAAAGCAAGTATTAGAATTGATAGTTAAATGCCTATTTAGGATCATTATTAGTTGTATAAGTTGTTACTGGTATAGCTCTAAATATAGAAAACAGTCGAAATCTTAGGTTGTTTATCATTTTAAATCGAATTCTAGAAATGATTTATCGTACAGAAAACGACATGTAAAGACACATACAAACTAGACCGCATAGATAAAAGTGTTAGCTGTGAAAAGGAAAAGTTTTTCTAGGGAATTAAAAATGCTGCTTTTGCAATTTCATAGCTGGCAAGAAACGAAAAAAATTATTGCTTTATTTATTACGGTAACTTTGTGGACTACGGTATTGTAATTATAAATTTTATTAGGACCCAAGAGTTCACATGATTCTTTTCATTAGGATATTAGTTTTATAGCACTGGGCTGGAAACCAGACACTCAATATTTCAAGTGAGTCACAGAATCCTGTCAGTAATAGAATTTATTTTTATCAAAACTTTTTTCTACGCTTAGAATATCCTTTTAACAAAAGGAGGAAGTTTATTTTAATAAACGAATGATTTGGAAACGTATGTTTATCCGAATAAGTGTTCATATTCTTTGTCTAATATGCCAAAGCGGAGCTGCAAAGCGGGAGACAAAATTAGTCCCTCCACCTAGTGCCCATTTATCTGCCCAAATTGTGTCCAAATTACCGGGTTCTTCATCAATTAATTAAAACACCTTCGCGTGTTTTTCTTTCGCCCATATTTCACACTCTAGTTTCTCCCCTCCCTTTCCATACGAAATGACCGTAATTACAACTTTTTGGACGTCATTTCTCCTTTTCCCGTTGGCATCGTCACGCGATTAGAGTTTTCTAACTCTCCCTGGCGGTCTGTGGGAACATCACCTGGAACACGGTAATTTATAGAATAATAGTTAATTGGTATAAGCATGGACTAGAATCGAGTTTTTTTTTTTTTTTTTTTTTTTTTTTTGTGTGTGTGTGTGTGTGTGTGTGTTTGTGTAGTCTGTAAAGAAAGTCTGTAAAGAATGTAAAGAAATATTAATGTTCTATCTTCAAGAATTTTTAATGAAAGAATTTAGGATGAAATTTATAATTTCTATTTTGTAAACATATAACATATATTATCAGTCGTATTTTCTAAAAATAGAATTACGTCAGAATTCCGAATTTTAGTACTATCTGGACTATAATCTATACATACATTCTAAGAAATCCCGATAGTGTATTTGCTTTTTCTTCTATATGATCCAAGTGTTTAGTTACTGTAATGTATGCATAGGAAATTTTTAATAATATTTAGTGGATTTTATTTCAACGAATATTTGAAGTTAAAAAAATGCATAAAGTGATTTTGTTTCAGTAAAATAAAACGCATAAGAGTTTTCCCATTTTTTTTAAAATTATTTATTTGCTTAAATGTACAGCTGATTACTATTTTCGCTAAAATAAAAAAATGAAATTAATTTTTACGAACATAAGCCTTAAAGATAGATATCTTGTTTTTTTATTGTACTAAAATTAAATATAGAAATTACATTTTATTTGTCTAAAACGAAGTTCGTATTCTGACTCATTTAACAAAAATGAAACTAAGGCAATATTTTTTCCAAGTATGTATGAAAATCGTGATCTTTTTAAAGTTTTTTTTTTCCATAAACATTTGTACTTAAATTCACTACTAATTAGTGTAGCAGCTTTGCATTATTTGAAGTTGTTTTGAACATTCGTTATGTCACGAAAATTAAAAACCACATTAAATGAAAGTGTAATGTGTCCTGATTGTCAAGAGAGACAGAAAAATCGTCTGGAGATTTATAACTTATCAAAGGAAGACTTATGTCCGAGATTTAAATGTGAGTGACATAATAGACAGGTATTGGCATAGACTTTCTGTGAGAATTATGCAGCTATTTTTCTTTTCGCTAGTTAATACTCAAAGTAAAATCTGCTTTTTTTTTATCATAGAAATTTTTGTTAATAAGAGGTGACATTAAAAAAAATATTGATTAAAATTATGATATAACTCAATGATTTCCTGATTAAAATTTTTGATGTTATGGTCTTTTTGTTGACGCAAATTTGAATAATAGAAATATAATATATATTAGTATATTTTTACAATTTAAATTTGTTAAAAAATAAATAAATAAAATAAAAATAAAAAGGCTACGATTTTTAGTTGCATATTCCAAGCCAAACTTTCTTACGGACGGAGGCATTTCTTTGACTCAGTTCGATTACGGCAAAATCTACTGAGGCTTTTTAGAGTTTCGTCTTCAATGACTTCATGAACGTCTTTATAAAGGAAACTATCCAGTAATATTACATAGAAGAAAGCCACGAAAAATTTATGCAGCCAGTGAGTTTAATAGTCGTTGAGAACTAGCAGTGTTTCGCAGTTTTAAACGAAGGACCAATAAAACGGCCAACTGTTATCAGCTTTTCGAGGAGAAGAAAATGATAAAATGCCACTAATTTTAATACACTTTTTTCTTGCACTTCATTTAAACTTATTTCCTGAAATTTCATTGCAGATATATTTCTTATTCAGTCAGTTCAGTTATCACTTTGCGGCAAGGCGAAAATGTATAAAAACAAAAAAATTCACAAAAGGGCAGAAAAATAAAATTTTCGGTGCACATAAATTTAAAGTTAACTTTCGGTCCTGTTGGCAGAAAGATACTTAAGATGGCACACTGGCTGACATAATTCACTATATTACTAAGAGTTTCAAATTCCAAAAAATAGCTGCCACGTTAGGCTTAGCGCTACTTATTCCTTTAAATTAGTGATAATTCTACAACTATTGCATGCAGATTAACTAAAGGTATAAAATCCTTTGCCAGAACAGAAGAACAACATAATTTCAATCATTTTTAAAGCAAAATTATACAATTTACCGACATGGATAAAAGAACAGAACTCAGCGAGTCGGATAGGAAAGTGGAATAGATATATGTGCATAGATACATTTGTAATGAAAACAAAATTTAGAAGAAACGATGTGGGAACATTGAGACGGTGAAACGCAGAAATACTGATTTTATAGATATTTGATGGCTTAGAACGTAGATCCATATTGAAGAGGAAGAATTCTAATCGCGTAGATTACATGTTACATGAGACTACATGTTAAATCCGTAATGACTAGGAAATTTGGCAACCGAGTAAGATAAAATCTTTATTTTTATTTCAATTAATACTTGGGGCCAAAATTTACTTGGCGTTCTAATCGTGCTTATTCAAGAACATTTACCTTGGTGAATAGTTTTGCGATATGAAGAAAAGCAGCATGCCAGTGTCTGAGCAGCAAGAGAGCTAGAACCAAAATATGCAATTATCCAGTATGGAGGTTCACTAAGAGGAGGTTTTGGCTTAGCTTAGAACGGTTTCAGGTCTCGAAATTGTAATTTAAGGTTCCGAATTAGTGACGTCATCGGTGCTACGCAAGCTATGTAGGATGGATTGATCTAGAAATGTCGCAGCCCAGTATATATATATTGGTGCGGCCATTTGCAACGAAAAAGGGAGGTTCTACTACCATACCCAAAATTTCAACGCTCTATGGCTAATCATGTTTGAGTTATGCGAGATCCATACATAACGAAACAAAAAATCCCTTCTGAATCCATTTTAAATCCATTTTATAATCCATTTTGGAAAATTGAGTTCTTTATTCTGCCCATGCGTATAGATGTCATGCAAAAACATCGTCTAAATGGATTAGAGAGCTGTCACAACGGACATTTTGTTGAAATAGGATACCTGAAACTTTTCCCTATTACAATGCTTCCTTTACTTCTTAAAGAAAGTAAAAAGTATCAGTTGTTTCGATAAGATTGTATAACGACTCATATTTAAGAAATGTTACTTCTGTACACAACATAAAACTACATTTACGTTAATTTTTATAAACTAAAAACTTGCAATATTCGAATTTGTTTTGGTGCTCTACACAACAAAAACAAATTGTGTTGCTGAGTTATGCAATAATGTAATTTAATTGCATGTAGTACATAACATAATTTGACAACTCCATAATCGTTTCATCCAAAGAGTGATGGTAGTAACTTTACATGGACCTTAAAAATTTTGATGCTGTTCAGTACATCATTCATATGAAAAATACATCAAACTATCTTGAGGGAGTTCAAAAGTATTTTAGAACTTCAGTTACCTGGAGCGATTCTGCAGTTTGAATTCACAGTTTCTTTCTAAAAATTTCTTTGAAGGAAACTTTTTCGAAAATATGCATACTGAAACTTCCCTAACGGCACTTTGCATCTTTGTATAAAGTATTATTTGCAAGAAGGGAGTATTTTCGGTATAAAATACACGGATAAGATACGGAAGCAAAGCTAATAAACCTAAAAATGAAAATTTTTAAGCGAATTTTCCTGACTTTATCTACTTATCTATACAGATAAGATTAAATAACACATGCGTGTACATGCATGAAAATGTCAATAGGTGTTCTAGAAATGTCCAAATACATATTTCTCTACATTTATAGAAATGCATCACCCTTTTCAAAAGTGTGCGTTATGAAAAATCCAATCGATTCCGTATCTATTCATGAAAAATGCAGCACTGGAAACGTATTTTAGTGACTAATGATGCTGTAAATTAAAGAAAGAAATCATTAAATCCATACATAATAAGTATTTTCTAGCCAGTCCCATTTTTTTATCATACGGCCGGCTTGTACCGGTTAGGAGGATCGAGGCTGTGCCCTTATAATGATAATGATAATGATATAATAAACTAATTTATTTTAAATTCTATCAGTTAGACGAGCTTTAACTTGTATCAATTAAATATATGATCAAAAAATAAAATAATGATCTAAATTATCAAGAGATGCATTTATTGTTTTCAAACAGCTCAGTTTATCACCAACAGCCCTTAGAGAGCCGTGGCCGGCAGTGCCTTGATATCTGCTTTCTAGACCGTGGGCTTCGAGTAAAGATGCTTCTGCATCTTTGCCTAGACAAGTGGTCATTATTACCAATTACAGATTAATTAAATTTAAAAGTAATTAAATTATGTGCCAATTATATATTGATTAATTAATTACCGACTGATTAAATTTGGAAGTTGAACATACTTTCCCAAACAGCAGCACTCTAAGAAATGAACATTGGATACATTTGCCAACGGGCGTAGATGAAAATTGCATGGTAGTATAAGTTAATGCAACGAATATAAGAGTCCAAATAGTCTAGAAATTTATGTTAAGGAAGTTTCTAATGTTCAAATAATTAGCATTCTTGGGATTAAAAAATGTTAAAATAAACTACCATCAGAATTCATTCTTTCTATTTGACCTTTTATAGCAAAATATTACAGAATATCCTTATTTCAGTATTTTTTTGACGCAACAAAAAGTTATACCTAGAAAATTTCTGGCGCTAAATACTCTGAAAAAAGAAGAAAACTAACAATGTTTTACACTAATTTCAAGATTTGAAAATTTATTAAAAATTTATATATTTTGGACACTAATATTAGTTGCCATGTGTTAATACAATTATGTATTACAGAAACCTGTTTTAAATGAAGTGATAGATTTTAATCTCTTCTGACAAATCTTCAATTCATTAGCAGTGGAATAGTGAGAGCTTTCTCCTGCATTTATACGTGATATGCAGGATGCAATTATTGTAAATTCCAAGCATCCGAATTAATTCAGACTAAGGCATTCGAATATTCGAAAGCTAAGTGTTTTCCGTTTTGTTTCCTTTTATTTTGTTGTCGTCACAACTAAAATATGCACATGCTATAAAACTATATATAAAGGGAATTTTACCTCTCGGTTTATAACACTTTATTACAATTAAAAATTTCAAATATTTCTATTTCGGCAAAATTATTCATTTTAATTCAGTGAGCATCCTTTTGCTGACAAAATTAAGGAGGAAATTCTCTTGTGTTTACTTAAACAAAAAATCGATTTTAACGCTGAATATAATAAAACCATAAATTTGATTTTTATTTGCTGATTTTTTAGTACTAGACACGTAGTCTAATAAAATTAACTGATGGAGAAAACAGAGAGTTATAGGCCTATGTAAGCAAATGCTTTAAGTTATTTCTTTAGATACATGTTTATTGAATACTTTAGGTCTATATCTTATTATCTTATTAAACACATTGATCTACCTTTATTAAAGGTATAATTTATATACATATATAATTTCTAAATAAAAGTAATTACGTTTTATTTTAATTGAATTTATGTTCCTTAGAGATAGATAGTATAT
>KK113693.1:54510-100370 GCA_000611955.2 Stegodyphus mimosarum | reverse complement strand
GTTCTCTCGGATTTGACGTAAAGGGTACTGAGCAGTGGACGCCAAAATATGTGTTAATGCATGGTGTTGCACCAGCACATTTTGCGATTCCGGTGCGTAACCACCTCGATGCTACATATCGCGGGAGATGGATTAGGCACGGCGGACTTCTTGCTTAGATTCCATGTCAATTCCTCGTATTTCTTCTTCTGGGGTCATCTGAAATCGGTTATATAATCAGACGCCTAGATACACTGGAGGACCTGACAGCACGGATCATCGTCGTTTCAGTAGACATCACCAGCACACCGGATATGTTTGAACGTGTCCGGCAATCCTTCGTCCGTCAGTGTCGGCTGTTCATGACCTTCGCGACCGCAACTTCGAACAATTCCTATAAAACTGTTTCTTCGTCTCCTTTCTCGCGTTGAACTGTGATCAAGTGTAATCCTGCTTTACACCAATCAATGTTTTCCTACTTATTATTAGCCCCTTTCGTTCCATTCGAACTAACACTCTTCATAACTACTTTTGCGAATTTCTCCCATTAAATGTGATTTACGACCGCACGTTTTATAACAATTTTTAATCCTCTCGATACCTACTATCCTGCTTCAGAGTTTGTCTGTCTCATTTGGAAATACCCTGTATATATACATATAAATATATACAGGGTATATCAATATGTACAGGGTATATAGCAGTGACAAACTTTCAGGAGAGATAGAGTGCACGTAGACGATGGGAAATCACATAGTCGGAAACGCTTTCCTGGCGCGGTAGTGCCGACACAAAAATTAAAAAAGAAAGAACACGAAATGGGTGAAAAAAGATGTTTATTATTCGGAGTACAGCAAATACAAAGGAAAAACAACATACAGAGATGACGATCATCATCAAATAAGGTGTTCAAAATTACGACCCGACCATGATGCAGGAAATGTGCGTCATGCAATTTTCATGTAATTTTCCATTCGTGATGCAGATCTTCCATGCGCCCGAGAAGTGAAGCCTGGATCACGGTCCGGGGTCGTAATTTCGAACACCATCTTTAATGAAGATCGTTGTTTGTTTTTGTTCTTATTTGTTCGTTTCTGCTGTATTAAGCATAAAATAAGACATTTTGTCTCTCTGCTTGTGTCCTTTCTTTTTTGCATTTGTGTCGTCACTACTGCACCAGGAAAGCGTTTCCGACCATGCATTGCAATGTGATTTGCCATCGTCTAGGTGTACTCTATCTCTCCTGAAAGTTTGTCACCGCTGTACTAATACACCCTGCATATATACTGAAATATATTGTCCTTTTAAATTGCTTTAATACTCGAAAATATTAAACAACGCATATAAATTAGCAGCGAACTTAATTTTACTTAGTTTAAAAAGAATTATAATTGATCTGGATAACTGAAGCCTTCAATTTTTTTATTTATAATAATTGTTTACGAATTTTAATAATGTTCACTTTCCTTTACATTCACTAAAGGAGATGCATTTATTCTTCAAGAAACAATAGAGTTAGCTTATTTTAACAAAAACTGACTGAAGCTTTTTGAAACCTCACAAGAATTCAATTAAAGCTTTCGAAGAAGAGAATTATTTAACGTACTTCTTATGAATAACATTTCGAGTCATTAGTCCTCTGATATGAGCTCTGAAGTTTCTTCAAAAAATTTATACTTTAGTCTTTAATCCAGTCTTAAGTTGTGCTCGACGTTTTGTTAAGACTACCGTTGCTGTATCTCGAAGCAGTTTGTACCGTTTTCCAATTCTAAATGTGAGTATTTCTTAAGTTGAGTTTATTTAGCCTAAGAAAGCAAAAGTCAGCAGAAATAAAACGCGATTGGTTAGTCAAACTTAAAGCTATACACATTATGTGATGTCAAGAAAATAAATGAGAGCGTAGCATAAAATTTTAATTGTTGGTTTCATACGTTTGTTGTAGTTCCTAAGTAGCAATATAATTTAGATAGTTCTATCTAATTTAGTATGCAAAGGACGTTGATTAACAATGTAAATTAATCATCGGAAAACATTTAGGGTTGGTTGTATGTAAATACGTACATTTTCTCAGCATCCTCGCTGCCAATCGAACTTGAATAAAGATTGAAAATGGTAAATAATAATTCGTGAAATTCTAGGTTAGCTACTAATAGCCATATGTAATTTGCGGATGCTCTTATTAAATAAATTTCATTGATTATATTAGAACTTCTAAGTTGTGCATGTGATCCGCCAAGAACGTCTTGAGTTAAATTTTTCGTAAACTACAAGTCATGACTATTTTAGTTGAGTTACATTTTGTTTAGTTTTTTTTAATCCTATTCCTATAGATAAGTGTATGTAATTAAATTATATGTAAAACTCAAAATAAGATCTTTCACACTTAAAGACTTTATTTTGTGATTGAGCTGTTAGTCTTTAATGCTGCTAAATGAAGACAAGAAATGATAATAATGTCATTAGTGTCCTATAATTGTTAGCTAATTAAATTAAGGTGCATTTTAGTAATATCCTAAATTGCTTGGCTATGACGAAACTGAAAAGCCTACATTCGATGCATTTCTTCAGAACATTCAAGAGAGAGAAAATTGCACGGAGTATTTTTAAAAGCTCTCCTTTCATGCATAACTAACTCCCTGTGTTTAAAGTGACAAAATCGTTGCTCCGTTTAGAGACAATTACCATTTTCTCGCTCGCTTTGGAAATTGTCTACGTTGTTACCACCTGAAAATGAAAGCTCGGGCTCTGGAGAAAGACAGGGAAGTATTAATAATAACATCACCATGTGCCTCTGTTCTACTTTTTTTCTTTCTTTCCTTTTTATTCATTTTATACTGAGTCAGAGCTCAGCTCGAAGAGGCGAGAACATATAGAAGGCCAACGAAGGCTTGATCAAAATCGGGAGTCCTGGAAAATTGCTCCCGGTTTTGCAATCAACGACAAACATAGGCGCCCCCTGGCGGGTGGTGGGGTGAGAGGGAGGTGAAAGAAAAGAAATTCGAAAATAATTTAGTGTTTGTGTCGCTCCGGCTTTCACTTTAAGCCACACCTCGTCGTGTTTCTATCTTGTAGTTGTTCGTCCATTCCCTCAACTTCATGATTTCTGTATTCTATTTTATATTTTTACTCGCACTACCTCCCTCCCACGAAATCACGGCACCGCTCACAGTCTTTAGGTGGAAAACGTTAAGCTGAATGGAATCAATTGAACAAATAGAGAAATAACGACAAAATAAGAAAAGACATAATTATATGCTAAAAAATTAGCTGGTAACCGTAAGTAATCATACAATATTTTGTGATAAAAAGTTAAATAGCTTAAAAATTAAAAATCATCTTAGTCAACTTAGATCGGTCAAAAACATACATCTGCAAAAACAAGAGAAAAAAAATCTCGCGATCTCGATTTTTTAGTGTCAACGTTTATATCTGCGAGTGATTTCAGTTAATTATTATTTGATGACAACGCACTGGCAATTTTCAAACACGATAAAGTTGTCACCAACTTAAAATGTAATCTAAACTCCTAAAAACGATTTCAGTTGTTTCCTAGTTAACAACAACATGTCTCTCTTTATCACAGCTCTGTAGCTTCGCTAGTGGGGTTGCTATGTTAAAACATAAACAAAAATACTTACTAAGCACTTTTGTTAATTCCTAGTTGGTCAATAATTCCTAATTATAAGTTGGTTCTAGAACAAGTGCCGCTATTTTCAAATTCGCTAAGAACATTATCTACTGAAGGCGTAATTTTTAATCTCATTATTCACATGTATGTAGAAAGCTGCTGCCATTCATTGAATAAGAAATCTTTCTTACTAATGGAAATTTGTAATTATTTGCAAGAATGAAAATTCCTCTTCAGTGGTTAAGTAAACGGGTATAATAATTTAATAGACACGATATTTCTCACTTCAGCACTGTCAGGTTTATTTTAGAAATGGTATTCAAATGCAGAAATCCATAGCAAAAAGAACACGGATTTCAATTTTTGTTTTATTACAGAATTGTTTTTTAATTACTAGCTGAACCAGTGAGAATCTTCTGATCGAAATTCTTCAGTCTCCAGTAAAGGATTATGATATTATCATTAAACATAATTCGCAGTATTGAATGTAAAAGGTAAAAGCAAGAAAGTTGTCAGGTGTGATAACTACTGTCAACGGGCTGTCATCTAATTAAAAAAGAAGGGGGAATAAAATAAATGAAAATATTGAGATTCGAAATAACATCAGCGCTGATAATATCCACTGAAAAATAAAGTAACTTACCTAAAGTAACGAAATTATTAAAGAGAACCTGACCTATATCTAATTTTCTATTCTTTTTTTATTAAACGTGAAGATACTTTTACGCAATGAAAGATAAAATAAGGTAATCAATATAAGTAAATTATTGTAGTGAGGAAGGATTATGTTTAACATGGGATCGAATTGGGATTCTCCATTTCTTTTCTCTTTAATGTAAACTGTACTGTGGTTTATATTTATTTTCGGATGTTTGTGCTTTTGAGATCTTCTAAATATTACAGAGCTAGTTTCAATTTTTTTTTCATGTGCACTATTGTTCATCTCTTTAAAAACATGTTTGTAGCAAAAAAATATATGTTCAAAGTTTTCTCAAAATAAAAATAAATTGTTAAAAAAGGGGTGAAAGGAAATTCCGTATGAGTTCGAATACTTAGAACACACAGTCAAAGATTTTCAAATGTTCGCAAATAACAGAATTTTTAGTATTTAAATTAGATGTTCTTTAACTAAAACTGTATCTTTCCATTCGCTTTAGTATGATAAGTAAATATTTTCATACAGAATTCTCGATTTTGTTCCATTATTCGATTAAAATTATTTTTAACTGGCGTTCCACCAGTGGCCAAGAGGTTAAAAACTGCGAAATATTGGTAGTTCGGCCTGAGTTCGAGCCCAGGCAAACAGGTTAGCCGCATGATTGGTTTCTGTAGTTTTCTCCCTGTGTAACGTAAATACTAGTCAGATTCCCTGAGAAATATCTCTCATAGACAATTAGGCCTCTTGTTCCTCTCCGTATTCAATCAAATAACTAGTTAACTAACCTACAGCTGGGTTTTTGAATAAATATCATGCTTCCTATTTCTCTTCCCCAGTTCATTCTATACTTATTCAATTCCAAGTATTGGGACAAATATTATCAAGGTTTTGTACTGATCTATAACGTTTTCTATAAAATAGAAACTTCTCGTACCATAGGTAACAAAACATCATCAAACCCGTATGTCTCCATGTGTTTAACACTAAGCAATAAGTTTTTCGAATTAATTCTTCATTTAACACTTCACACAAATTAATTCGTCCTTCAAATCCAAATATTTTAAACTGTGATACATCTACAAATGTTACATTATGACAATGTGATAAGTCTTTGCTCACAGTGGACTTTTCAAGCGTCAAATATATATATATATATATATATAGAGAGAGAGAGAGAGAGAAGAATATATATATATATATATTCTCTTGTTCATAAAAACTTTCTTTCACACTTTTAAGGTTAAATTTCGTTTAAAACAATTCTTCTAATTCAGATGCAAATGCAAATTTTACAATATTAAATCTTGGTTTCTGTTTTTCCTCAGGATTAAACCTCCGATATCTTGAAGCTAGTTTGAAATATTGCACTGAATTTAAGGCAGTTGCTCTGAATTTAAGTTTCTTCTGCCCTAGATTCATCATTTTACTCCCTCAAAGATAGCTGGAGACTTTACATTAATAATTTTCGCAATACCTCTACTATTTTACCACACTAAAGATGTTGCTTAAAAATATTTTTAATAGAAATCAAAGTTATTTGTAGTGTTTTGGCTTGTGCACTTCAAATTTGAAATTGCTAAAATATTTTGGTGAAGAAGTAATAGTTTCGAACTGCAGATAATAATTCTGTGAGGTATTTAATTTAAAATCAGTAAATTCAAAAGTGTCTGTAAAAAATCTTGTCTAAACGTTTTAATGAGCTTTATATTAGAAATTTTGAATAAATCTTTTTATTTTTCGAAACGTTATCAATATGTTTTTTTAAAATAAGCAGGTTTTGAAATATTTTTTAAAAATAAATTTCAAACCACAATGTCCGAAAACAAATATGAATCAGTGTTGTCGGCTTTGCTATTTGATTCTTGAATTTACTCAGATTGAACTTAGATGTCTTTTATCTCCTCCTTCGGGAAAAAAAAAAAAAAAAAAAAAAAAAAAAAACAAAAAAGAAAAAAAAAAAAAAAAAAAAAAAAAAAAGACAAGAAAAGGGAAAAAAAAGTCTGATAGCTTTCAGATTTTACATTACTCCCAAAGGAGCGTTTTTTTAGCGTTTTCTGTGTTACCTTTATTTATTAAATATCATGTTCTTCTCACCTAAACTATAAAATTCAATTCAACAACAATAACGCAAAATAATTTTAAAATGAGCCTAACTTCAGAATTTCTGATGCACAATCTCGCGCGCTGAAGATAACAATATTTTTTTGCCGTACCGTGTTGCCATGGCTCGCTTTGAAATCGTTGAGTTTGTTAATGAAAAATTATTTAACGTATGACAAAATATGAAATAGGTAATAAAAGAAATTCCAAATTAGAACTTCCAGATGCCTATATTCTGTGGAAGATTACGTTATTCAAAATTTGATGGCTCTAGGTACATTTGTTTTATCACAGTGCGAGAAACATACATACATTTATGCAGATTCTTCATTATTTAATTCTTTTAAATATAATACAGGGCTCTAATATTTGGTAGCAGCAGTTTGAAAAGGGAATTGACGCAAAATGCCGAAACGAAATTAACAGCCCCTGGGCTGTTTAGACTAAAAAAAAACTTTCAACTATAAAACACTGCTCTACTTTTTCATTAAACTTCGGTACAGAAAGTACTGAAATTCTCTAAATCGGAAACAGATGCCTTGTTATTCATAAAATCACATGCAGATATGAAGCAGATACAGATTCATAATAAACACAGCTATATTCTTCTATACATTTATGAAGCTGTATAATATCATCTATACAGCTTCATAAATCGGATCAAATGTGTCAAATGTACTGCAGAACATCGTTTTTAAAAATACAGATTGTTCGGAATCTTGTATTTTCAAAATTCGTCAAAATTTGTTTTTCATTTGGCGAGTCAAAACTTAGAATATATCATACTCTCGCACATACATCGTTTCTTGGGGCTTCTCCAACAGATACCATTAAGAGATTATTTACCACACTAAATTTTGAAATTTTCATCATAAAGAATTTTTATGTGATGTAATTAACATTTACCGCTGCCCAATGAAATAACATTTGCAACGGCATAACTTTTATCAACTTTGATTGTCTTAATAATAGAAAAAACGTTCTTTACCGCAGAAATATATTATTATTATTATTATTAGTCGTCACATATTACACAGGTGATAGTATATAAATAAAGTAATCAGACAGAAATTCTGTGGTAGAGGTACGTATGATGTTGGAAACTTAAGAGCTAGGAAACATCTTTTATTGAATATTTTAATGGCATAAACATAATGTAATTTTTTTTTTTACAAAATGGTGAGATGCTTTCAAATTTATTTCTTCCGAAGAGTCGTTTTTAGAACTGATAAGGAATTGTGGTTTAAATATTGAAAGATGCTGCTGTTTAAATGAAGTAACCAAAGAATATGTTAGAGAATGAATTTTTTAAACTGAAATAAAGTTGCCAGATAAAAAATAAAATTGCAATTAATAATTGAAATGGAGTACAGAAATTGTCAAATGACAGAGAAATGCCGCCAAGTAAGGGCTTCAAGTTATAAGGAATTTCTCCCGCCTTCTTAGCATGACTTCGTGGTGTAATGATCAGCGTGCTCGGGCGCATTCGAGAGGACCGTGGTTCGAGTCCCAGCGAGGGCATTGCTCATTTTTCATCTTTTCTACTTTAAAAAAAATACCTAATGTCTCTAAAAAGTCAACAAGTAGCTTGATTCTGCTTTAAGGCAGGTATATACAAAGAATTCGTTTTCCAAGTTTTAGGGAGATCGAATGTACTAATGAGTTTAACGAGATGATACCATTGCTTTTTTTTTGCCCAGAACAGTTCTTCGCTTGCTTGTTTTGTTTTGCATTATTATACATGTTCTGTTCTAGAAAACATCCATTTTATTTCTGAATTTTGTTTAGACATTCTTATTACTGAATCTAACAAAAGGTGTAATGATCTCAGTCTAACGGACAAAATTAAACTTCTGCAGCCAACTCCCTCCTCCCCCCCAACAAAAACGAATCAATGGAATCTTACACTTAAATTAATGTATCTCAAGCTGTCCTATGTAAAATTTGAAGAATTTATTTGAAGATGTTATTTGCAAATCAAAGTGAAATCCAAAAAAGGACATGAAGCGAATGGGTAGCAGGAAAGATCACAGTGTTGGAGAAATTATTAAAAATTTGATTTACATTGTTTACGAAAACGAAGTGGCAGTTAGCTGTCTATTGATGCGGCAGAAAGCTGAGGAACGAGCTGTAAAAAGTGGAGAAAGTGATTTTATAGCAGCAAGTGGCTGTAAACAAGCATTGTGCTGTTATAAAATAATTTTTCACCTTTTTTTCATTGTTCGTAATGTTTTCTCTTTCCTTCAGCTAAATACTGAACAAAAGAAAAAAAACTGTTTACAGATGCATTCATGGTGAAGAAAAAGATGTTGATTTCCCTACTTCAGGAACGTGCTTGTCAAATGAATAGCGTAAATTGTGTACGAAGTATATACCTGTACACTACCCTGAAAACTAGTAGTATGCCCTGAAAACATTTAAACTGCTGACAAAATAGGGTTGTACGTATTTACTTAAAACTGGAAGTTCAAAAAGATGTAAAATATTGATAAGTCATGTGAGCGTTTTATAGCACGTCAATATGTCTGGTAAACAAAGAAAAGTGTTAGTAATCAGAAAAAGAAAAAAAAAAAAAACCTGCTGCTTTAAAGACGTAGCAAGTTTACCAGTGTATCCTCCAGATATGTTGATGGCATCAGTATTCTTAACGAAGCGCTTTCGAAATCGTATAATGGACTCAAAAATGGTATTCTTCTTCTAACTGATAACTGCACAACGCAAAAAGTTAAAAATCTCTCTTTACCGTATTACATTTGTATATCATTAGGAAATACCACAGCTATAATTCAGCTACCTGATCAAGGGCCTATTGTTGCCGTGAAATGAGTTTAGAATCCTTTTGTAGCATAAAGGATAAGCTTATGAGTGCAAATGTATTAAAAAAAAAAAAAAAACTAGCTTTATTGATGCCCTGCATTTGCTGTCTTGGAACTGCGTCTCAGAAAAGAAAATAAAGAACTGTAGCGAGCATGTCAACCTTTTCATAAATGATGAAATAGAGGAAATTAAAGAACTAAAAATAACTTATCTAACAGGCATAAATTGAAGGAATTTAACGCTTGAGTGATTTAACAAAAAACTCAAGTTTCAGCATCAATGACGGAAAGATATCTACCGGTTGCTTTTTATAGGAATCGGTCAGCATCGAAACAGCGTCGGTCAAATAATTTCCAGAAGCATAATGAATATGAACTCTTCATTTATGAACTTTTGCTTAACAGTTGCAGACAATCAGCTATTAATGACTTTTTCTAATTAAAATGCTGCTAAAGTAAGTATTTATATGTTCTTAGTTATATTAATACTAGAGGAAGTACCCGATGCCAGTTAAGTTAGATTAAGAGGAATGCATCTAACAACAGAGAGAAAATGATACCGCTGTAATCCTTCTCTAATAACGATGCAAAAAATACGATTCATAATCATACATATTTCAGTCTGATGCGACAGGGAACCCACATAAAAAATTTCGATAAAAAAATAAACTCGTTCTCTCTCAGTATATCAGCAACAATGGCACTCAGTTTTTAATGATTTTCGTTTTTCTAATCGAATGTCGTAAAAGCTCAGGTTCCTTCCGATATTTCCCCTATATTCAGTTTTAGTCGATTAAATGTGGCAAAAAATTGATCATAATAGATCAGAAATCAATAACGTGAACAAACAAACACACAAACATGCATTCTTCTTTATATATATATTGATTTTACAAAATTTAAAAATTTTTGATTCACAAACGCTACGATTTGAAAGCGAGCAGTTGCAACACTTAAATAAAGAAATAAAGTATTTTTATATCCAACGCGCGAGATTGTTACCACTCGAAAAAATGAGTGCGAAAATGAGCGCTTTCGGAGGTTTTAATTAATATTTCTGCTGACTAAAGTCGTACGATGGGAATAGCCGAAACAGCTTCCCACGAATTTCTGGAATCGGGAATAATATATTTAATGCTTGGCAATGCTATTTTTATTTCATCGTAAAACTTAGAAGTTTTTTATTAACAAGCCGCAAGATTTGAAAGCGAGTAGTGGCAACAACTTTCGAAATAGAGCAGATTTTCATCTCCAGCTGGCGAGAATGTTGCCACTCCGAAGACTGAGAGCGAAAATGATCGTTTTTCCGAATGGTTAATTAATATCTCTAAATTTAGCTTCTTTATTTTAGAAAAAAAGTGCACGTTGACCTTTTCCAGAACCCAGAAAAGAATTCTAGAAAGTTTGGGGACGATAGCTATAGTAGTGACTGAGTTATTAAAGAACAACCAAACACACAAACTTTTCTATATATATATAAAATTAATTAAACTTCATAGATATCTTTAGGGATATTTTTCGCGTCGCTTGCTGTTAAAACACACATGGATAAATGTGGTAATAAAAATAATCAAGTGGCGTCTGCTATATGCCATAAGGACTTATGAGTTTGGTTTATTAAGATTACAGCAAAGCACATTAAGGCTGTCTGCCTAGGGAGAAGAATACCTTCGTGAAGAATTTTCTAAGGGAAACTGGCTCATGTACACGTTACTCATGGAGAAAACCATGAAAACTTTCGTAAAGCCAGCCCATTCTCGGAATTCGAACATCGGAGACGAACTATATATATATAATATACATATGTAATATATATATATAGTAAAGGAATTTAAAACCTGAAAAAAACGGTGAAATTTTTTTAAGAAACCTTTTTTTTTCCGAAACACTTGTAAAAGGAATGCTTTAGCAAATTACAAATTACGAACTAAAAAGTATTTTTATAAACAACAGAATAATGAGAAAATTCAAGTTTAAAAATTTTTTGTTAATCCCCTCTATTCAAAGCTTCAAGCAGAACTTGTCAAGAAAAAAGTGTTTTGAAGCTTCAAACGTAGTTGATTAACTAGACCGCGCAGTCATTGTACATCTGCACTCCATTCGCTAAGAAAAAAGCATTATTTTCAAACATAATTTTTATACGTGTCATGAAAAATATGCTTATCTTCACATAACGTTAATTAATAAAAAAATTAAATAAAAAAATTGAAAATGAAAGTGAATGAAAATGTTCTTTGTCAAAGTAATTACGGTCAAATATTCATTAATCATGTGTAGTTGGCGGCTACTGTATTGAATAAAATAAACATTTTGCACTGTTAAACTTAACGAAGAAGGAAGTCGCACTTTTTCCCACCTTTCTTATTTAAACTTTAAATTCTTTAAAAACCATTTTTAGCCCAAAATATTTGATAAGGTATTTCTCCCGCCTTCTTGAAGCATGCTCGACAAGTATTCGAGAGGTCCGTGGTTCGAGTCCCGGCGAGGGCATTACTCATTTTTCACATCTCCTGCTTCCAAATAACCTAATGTCTCTGCAATTTTTCTAGTAGCACATACAGGGGAATACGCTAATTCCTTCCAAACAAACTATAGGACTAATCCATTTGCACAAACATATTCCATTTGCACAAACTGTTGAAACTCTTAAAACAATCATATTAACAATAATAAAATTCAAATTGTTAACACTTCATAATCCATTTGCACAAACTGTTGAAACTCTTAAAACAATCATATTAACAATAATAAAATTCAAATTGTTAACTTCAGATACAGTTTAGCATTTCAAAGAGTTTACCATTAAAGATCTAAAAAGTTAAATTAAGTAATTAAAAATTAAAAAATACAAAAATTCTAAGATTAAAAAGAAATCTGATCTTTGTAAGCGTTTTTCAGTTTAGAACCCGAAATAATTGCAAACAAAACTGTTACGAAGAATTAATTCAGCAGAAATTAAAGAAAAAGAACATAAAATATTATATTTAACCAAAAGATAGAGAAAAAAATCGGCGAAATCAAAAGATAGAGAAAAAAATAATGTTATTTCTTTCTAGCACAGGAAGACTTGTGCACTTATTTAATAAAGACTTAAAATATTCAAGAAGCAAGTATTTTTTTTTTATTGGAACTTTTACCCATCACTTTTGCAATTAATACTTCTTTCGAGTGAAATTCCAATACTTTCTTTTCTGCGAGGACATCAATTTTGCCAACTGAAAATAACTGAGCTCTTCGAAGAGGTTTCTTTCGAGGCGTTTAAAAATGTGTTTTAAAATAATTTAACTTCATCCGAATTTTGATTTATTTTTTTTTCTGTTTATTTATGTATTATTAATTTTCTATTTATAGAGAAAATACATTTTGTTATCAGTTTGTTGTTGATAGATAATTTTATTCGTAAAAAATATTTTTCCTCACTTAATGAATGACATCATTCATATTCAGTTCGAGATATTCTACTTATTACCTGTAGTGCTAACTCTTTCCTCCTTGGTTCTTTTCTGTTTGAACGCTTAGCTCGATTTAGGATCCGTCGGAAGATAACATTCGCGACAGCATTAATCAACTACAATGCTCCAGTTTCCGTTCCGCTTTCTCCTCCTTACCTCCTTCCGCCCCTTGCGCCCCTTTGCCCTCCAATCCAAACCTTAAACCCAAAATCTCTTTCTCTCTCTCTCATTCTGTGTCTCCACTACGCCCCAAGTAAATGTTAAAGCTCGGGAAGTTAAGGAAAGGAAGTTGGCGATGGGAGGGGGGAGGGTAGCCTAGGTAGCGGGGGGAAGGTAGTTGGAAGGCGGAGGGTAGGAAACACAGAGAAGCGGTCGGACATGTTATTTAATCGAGCTGGAGATCTATGAGATGTATTGTTGCCGTTGACAGACTGGGAGGGTGCAGTTTAAGTGGACTAGGTATGTCGTACTGGGAGGTTGCCTCGCTGGGGTGTTGCTTTGGGAAGGGGGGGAGAGAAAGATGTTTAGAACGAGAGCATAGACACACACACACACACACGCTCACGTAAAAGGCATGGTACGAACGGACTTCGCTGGTATAAAGAGGAAGGGAGGAAGATTTTGCAGGGGGGAGACGAGAGAAGATGCTGGAATTGCCGAGCAACGGTTTTGCAAGAACGCGCTTCAGCTGTCAGTTTGCCGTACGAGATGGTGGTGGTGGTGTTCTCTAATTTCCGAGAGCCTTCTCGAATCCGAATGTTGGTGTTGGCAATAACGTTTCGAAAATTTCGGTCTCCCATCCCCTTCGCGTATCCCCTTTTTACCGTTCGAGGCAGTGACGTCCGAGTAGAGTTCAGTGAAGTAGTATCTGAGCGCGTGCACACTAATTGAGAGAAGCGTGGAGCTGGAATGTTGTTTTCTTTCCCACTGAGCAAGTTGAGGGGCTGGTAGCTGCTGCTTGGATATACAAACCTTGGACAAAGTGTGCGCCTGATCGTTGATGCGAATTATTTTAGAAAAGCAAACCTGTTTTTGTACCTACATACAAACCATGTCTTATATTTAAAAAAAGAAGATGAGAAAAGATTTTGACAGTTTTACAACAACCAAATATTTTAAAAAGTGTGACTGTTTGAAAAAGGGCACTAATGTTGAAACTAACTTATGAATTGCTATAGAAAATAACCAAACATAATTTATTTTATACATAGCAGAATTCTAGTCATCTGGACTCCAAATATTTAGAATTCGAAATATTCCACCAGATACCTGGTTATCCTCATTAAATTTTCACCTCACCAGACTTTGTAGAGTCATTAGATTATATCATGAAAGAACAAAAATATGACCAATATGCAATATCCTTACCGGGATTCGAACTCCGGATATCCCGAATACGCGTCGAGTATGCTTCTAGTTACGCATGAAAGCACGCGCAAAGGAGAGAGAAAGTACTTTTTATACACCAGCTTTCAGAAGGGACTGGGTTAGAGGAGCCCATGGCCAAATCTGATGGTGATGAATTATCGTCAACGATCTTCTAATTAGGGTGTCACTTGTAGAGTCATTTTAGAATTTTTCGAATCAGGAAATTGCAGACAGCCGCATTGCCTTGCCGAAATTTGTACTCAGGACCTCCCGAATACTCTTCAGTCGTGCTCCCAGATACACCACAAAGATATGCAGAAAGGAGGGAGAAAATACCTTAAAGCCTCATATTGTTAAGTTATCTCTTAACTAAATTATCTGTCTTTAATTTCTATATCGATTTAAACAGTAAGAAAATGTAATACAGTGCATATTTTTGACTAGCTGTTAATTTAATTTACAAAAATTTATACGAATGGGTTGGCTTAATAATTTCGGAAATTATGTAGACAATAATGATACAGCATTTACATACCCTACAGAGACCTCCTGTCTTTTTGCTCTTTATTCTGCATGCCTTTGCTTTTTCCCAGAACTAAACTAAGTAAAGGTTTACGGAAATTCTGTGTCCTTGCAAGGAATAAACTGTTATCACTTGGATTATAATAAATGCACAAAAAAGGGATAACTGAATTATTTAGATTTTACGAACAACTGGATATGCTGTTGCCCTTGTTAATTTGATATCTGGAATTCTTCAAGAATTCCGTTTAGAATATACTATATATTCCTCTGTGCGGTGATAATGCATAGAATGAGTACTGGCAAACAGCTTGAGAAAATCGCTTAAAACCACCGTCATAATATTCTAGAGGATGCATGCGTAATTAAAGTAGCATACTTCAAAAAGATTTCTTAATTCGATTTTGGAAAACCTAGAGATTCAGGTTAAAAATGTCAGGATAAGAAGGTCCGGTCGATAAGAAAGCCATAACAAAATATAAATGTGTTTTTTTGGCCTACAGCTCTCGAACACCGAGAGCCTTGTGACAAGCGACATCACCATAAAAAGAAAATCGCCTGTACTCTTGTCGATATTCTACTCGTATACGATTTATTCTGTGAGACTGAAATTTCATAAACATCCGTGTTTCAAATATCCTCGCATATGAAATTTTTATTTACAATTCATTAATTTGCTTTCGTAGAACGGTGATGAAAAAGAACATTATTTTGATTTGATCTGATATCAATTGTTCTGAGCTTTGCTTGGAGAATTTGTCAATTTTTCACTTGGTACTTTCTCGTTTTGTTTTATATTCGTGCAGCGTTGCCTATATCTAGCGTCCTGTAATGATATTACTTAAAACTAGGCTTCCTTCAATAGCAGCAAATTATGGTTTTGCGTTGGCTTATTTGATTACGGCAAACCCTCGAGGGCTATCTGCCTAAGGGAAGGGATGACTTCGCGGAAGACTTTCTAAGGGAAACTGATTTGTATACACGTTACACATTGGGAAAAACAAGAAAACGCCCATGCAGCCAGCGCGTTCGTGAGATTCGAACCTAAGACCGAACTATCAGTTTTCAGCAACTTTACCGCTTAGCTGCTTTTGGGCTCAGCAGTAAATCATGCCACTCAGAAACGTAATGAGACACATATCGAATTTGATTCGTTTCTCAAACTGAATCTGCTCTCCAGCAATATGACATTGCTTCACACTATTTGGCATAGCTCGTGAAGAGTTTTTCACTTCGTGCTTCGTTAGACAAGAATGTCTTCGGTAATCAATCTTTTTTTCAAACAATGCACCAGCCGTATTAAACATTTAAGTGCACAAACGCTATTTCTTAGTTTGGTATTGATTTTCAGTAAAAGTAATTTTTTTATACTTTTGTAGTAAAAGTTTATGAAGTATTATCATGTGAATATCATAATCATTCCTAAAATATTTGTGTGTTTAGCCAGAATCATTCAGTTTTTTTATTTAGTTTTCCTTTACAGAAAGAAACCGAAAATATAAATACATTAACTTTTAATGTCCTTTTTAAAAGTCAAAATCGCAGCGCAGCCCATTCCCCCCTTCATGTTCTTGATTTTATACAACAGATATGATATTTTCATATTTAATTGGTACATACCTAACAAAATGAATATTTTTTGTGAAAAGCATGTAATGAACTTGCGTTTTAAAAAGTTAATGAAGTGATATTTCATAAAAGTGTTTGTTATACAAGTATATGTTTATTATACAAGTATTTTTTAAAAGTTAAAATAAACAAAAAAAATTAAATGTATATTTTTTAAAGGAAGTAAAAAAATTCATACAAATATTTCTGGTCTTAGATAAAAAATAATATATATCTGCTATTACGAACTCATAAATCCATTGAAAAAAAAATTGAAACTTAACTCAAAAACACTTTATTTTTGAGCTTTTAAACTTTAAAGCTCCTAATATCTTTTTACCTTCCACCGAACTATATACTAGAAGGTAAGAGGTAATGTTTTCGGTCCAAAAATTCGATAGTGGGAATAATAAATTATGGTTAATTTATTAGGGTTAATTAATTAGGGTCTCCACAATACGTTTCTACTACTTTTAGACTGATATCTCTCCATCCCTGTGTACGTCTGTGACGATTTTTTTGGTCCACGATATCTCATATGAAGCATCCAAAATTTTCCATTTTTCATAGTTAAGCTTTCTGCGTTTATGTAAAGAGTTGTTTAGATTTTGGAGAAAACTGGACAAATGGATGTGGTACTTTACAGTAAGCCCGTAATAATTTGCGCATGCGTACATACATATATGTATATACATAATATATATTTTCCATTGGCGGGCTCTAGTCGTTGGCCATTACTAAGGCTGGAAACTGTGTTATCTTTATTATGAAGGCACCGTTGCCTCCTATGAAAACAAGCACAAATTAAATACATGTCTTCTCCGGGATTCTAACCTCGGCCTTCCGATACTACCGTAGAGTCCCTAACCACTTTCTCATCTGGGGCGCAATCCTCAGTTTTATCTTCATTTTACTTTTGTGTCGAATCACTTTTCAAATAAAAGGATGCTGCCTCCAAATGTTATTGCTATCTATTACTTTAAAGAAATAATATAAGTCATATATAAATAATATAGGGCATGTCACAGAATGTTTGCCAACGATTAATACTCTACTGGGAATTATAAAAATAAGTTGATTTTAAAAATTTGATATTGAATTTTATATGGCAGGAATTCGAAGAAAGTGATACTTACTTCTAAAAGAAACTAAAATGATAAATAAAAAAGTTCATCTTCTTATTAAGAAAACTGAACACATATTAAAAAACTGAGGAATAACTGAAATATAGTTAAAAAATGTATTGCAGCACTTAACACTTTATCGTGAATTCTAAAGGTATTCTGCTTTAAAAAAATTTGTGATTCTTAAGTCATTTATTTGTGAATTAGAAACAATGTATGATCATAAGATATACTAAGATAGATGCGATATTTTCAAATCAAAGTATGACAATGGATGTGTACACAGTAGATGTGCAGAATGGATTTGATCACGACAAAGCCCATGAGAGTTATCAGCTTGAAAGCAGGGATATTTTCTAAAGAAATCGGCTCTTATTTACATTACACAAGGTGGAACCTATTTATTACTACCTGAAAATATCCTTCTGTTGATAATAAAAAACTAGATGATTTTAAGGAAAACATAAAACGAATTCATTTAACGAAATCATAAAAAACTTCATTTCAATTAATATAATTTCAGTAAACTTTTCAGCTTCACTATTCAATAAATAATATCATAAGTTACAAAACTCAACTTTTGTTACTGGTATATTATCCTTAGAAAGAAAATTTTTTCCTTTGTTTTGAGAAAAGAATACTTTTTTAAAAATCCATCAAAAGTCGATAAAAAAGCATAAATTAAGTACTCGGATTTGACAACAATGAAGCAAAAAAAAAGTTAAAAGCTGCAGAAAAATTCCATCATAAATAAACAAAAATATTTACTGCCATCTTTTTAAAGCGCGATTATTTGCGTAAAAATTCTCCAAGAAAATAAGCTAAGTGCGAATGTCCGTTGTTTTGAGTGACTCGAAAAATGCATTTGTTAGATAAAGTAAAGCCTAATTCTTATCACAAGCAAAAACAGAAACGTTCTAAACTTTTCCCGGGGAATTTTAGACGGCGAAGCTAAAAGCTTCTACGTAATTTCGCTATCAGAAATTCCTTAAATGCAACTAAGTAACAAAATCGGGAAAAGTTCTTTTGGTGCTTTTTTCTATTAATATATTATTTGTTTTTAGCCAAAGAAGCACTTTTAATGAAAAGACCCGGGAAAAGACAAAATAGTTTTAAGTCCGGGGTAAAAACAAAAGGGTAAAAATGGGACTATGCCGGATCCATTAGCTCGTTACTGAGGTTGGGGGGGGACTAGGTCGGGAGGAGGGCTAATCAGATTAAAGATCCTTAATTCGCTCCGAGCAACGATTGGTTCTTTACTAGTTCCGGTGGGCGTGGCTTCTAATAGGCTTCAACTTTTGTTCTCGACGAAGTCATAAACTGATTAGAAAGCTTTGGCAAGAGGGAAAAGGTGGGGAGGAGAGGTTAAATACTACAGCGCCTGCTGCATCTCTGCCCCACCCCACCCCATCGAAATATAATCATAAAAAAGTTAACTGGGAGCTGTTGACTTAATATTTCGGCAGGCATTTTAAGGGAAGTCGCAAAGTGGAACTTCATAATTGAATAACGGGGACCCCCATGACAAAGCGTTAAAACGAAGGCTGTTTTCAGTACTTTGTTTTAAAATAGAGCTACGCTGCAGCAACTGTCACGTCGCGGTGTAGCGGCAATCTGTTGTTCAAGAGGAACATTTCTTACGCTGGCAGAATCCGAACTGGATGAACTTTACTTCATATGAGCTAACTTCTAGGTTTAAATGTATATACTGAAATACGAGCACAAAGATCAGAGAATAAAAGCGGTAATTTTCATACCAGTAAGCAATAAGAATAGGAATAACACAGCAGTAGATTAAAATAATAAATAATAAAGAGACTGCAGATATGTCTATGACAGTTAAAATCGTTTCTGATTAAAAAAATGTATCTAATTGTTTCTAAGTGTTCTAAGAGTTCCATTAAGTAACGTTACTACGGCGGCAGTGAAGTTTCACTGCCAGGTAGAGTACCTGGCAGTGAAATTCTAATTACGCCATCATAGGGGGTATAAAACACATTTGGCTTAAAGTTCGAAATTTCTAATTTTCTGCAATGCCTAGCAAAAGGGAGAAAGAAACTGACCAATTACGATAAATAAATTGTGTTATGTTTTATTCTTGTGAACTGCAGGAATGTGGTAGTCATGCTAGTTTTTCAGCAGGTTCATCCGTTTTTCGTTTGATCGAAAAACGGGATAACGCTTCCAGGCTTTCCTCGCGTCTTTTATTCAGTTGAAATATGGAACTGTCTTAAGATTTATTATGATGGTAACAAAGCATTTTTTTAATTGAAGACGACCACTTAAATAAGTAATTTAAATTATGACAATAAAAAATTCCCCGGATAAAAAGATTCACGGAGAGTTTAGAATTGGTCTGAAATGTGTGCTGTTATTAAAGATGAGTAGGAATAAATGTGTATTGTGATAATTGATGACTTCCTGTGACATTTGATGACTATGATATTACTGATATTCAAGCCAAAGTATAAACGCAAATTGTGGTGCTTTGTTTTATTACATCATGCTACACTTTAGAATTTATCGTTCATGGACCTAAGAAATATTGCTATTTCCCCAGACATAGGGAATATATTATTCCCTATTCTTCGCATAATGTTAATTTTCAAAAAAAATCTCATTAAACACGGTATAAGACCTTTAATTAATTTTTCAATTAAAATTAAGTATTCCTTAATTAATTAAATGAGGAACTGAAAAGCAATACACGTATTATTTAATAATTTGCATAATGTTTTTAATTGATATAATTCATAATACATTTAATCAATGTGACTTGAAAGTGTAACGCTTAATTTTCGTTAACATTTGCACCATTATTGCAATTATAAAAAGTTGCTTTTAACGTTGTGATAAGACTTTCAAGATAATGTTTTTCAGGAGTATCTTTGAGGTAATATTGTTACTTCAAAGCCGAAAATTATTTGTGTTCAGAGAGGATTACTTTAGAAAATATGATTATACTTGTAGGTGAATTTCAATACCATTTTTTAAATTTTTTTCAGAAAAAGGTCATCATAAGAAGTTTCACTTCACTTTTTTTATCGAAATGTAAACTCAAGAGTTGCATTTGTTACCACCAGTAAACGGAATTCAATTTTTAATGACTTCGAATTGAAAGAAATATATTTGCTTTGAAAAAAAGAATAGTGTAAGCTCATTTACATTTTCATTTTTGTACTTCTAATTTTTATTTAATTTCTGAAGTAAACTGAAAGAGAAAGAAAAAAACTCTCTCACACCATTTTAGTTCATACTCAAATAATTATTTAACTATACAGCTGTTGAACATGTTTCTGAAAGTAATCCTTCAATCCCTGAGTAATTTGTTATCAGACAACACTTCTTCGTTAAGTTATTTTGCGGCTTAAGTTTAGCTTTTGCCAATGTTTTCTTCACTCTGCAAAAATTTTAAGGTAATTCGTTTAAAATGTCGTAGACGATTTAGTCGCAATGTTTATTTTTCTAAGTAGGTAGAAGAATTTGAATAGCAAGTCCAAAAATTCTTACATAAACTGCGATTTTTTAAATTACATCTTGTCTGTTTCTTTTTGTAGAAAATCCTAATTTTTTTATATATATAACATATTTATATATATATATTTTATATCATATATTTATATATATATATTTTATATATATCCTAACTTATATATATATGCAAGAAATTTGATAAAAATTAGACCGGCAAAAATATTTTTATTTTCTGATGAATATTGATTACACTGCGTAAAACATGGTATTGCTAAGTAATTAAGAATTGAAAATTAAGTGTGGGGATAAGGAGACGAAACTATGAATTTTAGTAGTAGTCTCTTTCATCTATTAATTTATATCCTTGTACCTTGTACATTTTTTATGCAATATGGCGCCTTACCGTTCAACAAGCTGTAAAAATTTTAATTCGTGTTTCGATAATAAAAATAACACATTAATAAATTGAGGCACAGATAAATTTTTAAAACTATTCAAGTAATTTATATAGTATCTTTATTTTCATTTTAGTATCTATTACCTGATGTAATTCATAATACATATATTTCCCTCTAATATAATTAAATGACAGTTTTATAGAAATTTGAATAATTATTGTAATTAATAAAAATGCTTCTAAATTTAAATTATGAAACTCCGTGAGAAGAAACGTATTAAAGCCGCTCAGCAGCAAAATTTTATTACTGTGACTCGAGAGGCTACAACTCGAATGATCAAATGCCTTGATTAAATTAATCATGGAATCGAAGCATTTGAAGAACCTTGCAGTTTAAAATTTGGTTAATTTGAAAGCAAGTACGAATGGAGAGAAAGAAAATGTAAAGCCATTCAATATCTATTAACTGATTATATTTTTCAGTGACTTTCTCAGTACAGCACATGTCTCTTATTATACTCACTGGTTAATAAAGTCAGCCGTTTATTATGTTTAGATTTCAAGGAACCAAAACAAGAAAAACCGACTTTTATTTAATTCTTCTTCGTACTTATTAAACTCAGATTGGCAAAAGATTTATTCTTCAGTGCCAGAATATCTTACTTGCACGTATCAAAGCGTTTCGTAGTACATCCATTGAACTTACTGTGGACCGTGGCTTTGTCATTCAAGCATGCAGCACTTCAATAAAACGGGGTTGACCGATCTCCAGTCCCTGCGCCTGGGAGATACTTTTTTCAGAGTTCTTTGTTCCTACTTGAATTCAGGGGGACAGAATTTCTTTATCTTAACAAAATAAAATCCTCTAATGGCACTGTAAATGAATGAGGTTTTCTTTTTCGAATACCAGTTGATAGAAGGCGAAAGTAGAGCTCTTGTGTACCATCAAAGTTCTCTATTCAGAATCTTTCCTTCCGGGTAGACACGTTAAAATCACTAAATGCTTCTGAGCATTATCATACGTTAAGAGTTTTTGAATGGAAAGGTAGTGGTAACTTACAGACAGAAGGAAAATCAAGGAAAGCATTGGTCATGCTTGTAATCATAAATATCGACTAAACAGACAAAAGGCAATTTTTCTACTGATTGAAAGCGTAAATTCTGAAATTTGAATAAGTCACTGGAAGAAACATTTTTTAATATGCTGTCTGCTTAACTCTTAACATTGCGAAATGTCAAATAAGAAGACTTAAGCTTGAAAGAAAATGAAAAATTGTGAAAAGATTTTAACGTTCTGTATAGCTCCAGAGAAAATTTACATTTAAACTGGGAATTCCCTAAACAGCATTCTGTTATTTACTTAAATGAGGAACTGTAGTTAAAGATGAACTAATGAAAAATGCAAACTTCTCAAGGAAGAGCAAAAAAGGGCAGAAAATAGAGAAGCGTTGAAATTGCTTTTCTGGAATGGTTTCAAGCTATGAAAACTGTTTCTATTTCTATAACTGTTTTCATTAATTCGCTAAATGATAGAAGGTAATTTTGCATCAACTGACAAACTGGAACTGGAGAAAGGTAAATACAACATTGTTCATCAGAAATTGCACTGTGAAAAGGAAGAAGCGGGTCATCATGAAGCTAATTGATGAATAATAGACATTTTACCTGGGCTATTAGAGTACAAGCCACACAAAACTTATTATACAGACGAAATTGAACTGCGTTACAAAACATTTAAAAAAACACACATTAATATTTAAAACTGAAACAATAATTGAGTTAAAAAAGTGAAGAAACAAGTTACTGTGTTATTAATGCTCCTTATGTACCCAACAATTAAGAAGAAGCAGGAAGCCTTGATGTTTGAAAGGAGTCAAGGATTAGCTTCTACCTTACCATATCAAAAGAACTTACGGATGAAAAATAGTATTTTTTTTTTTGACATGGCAAAGTGACCTGGGAAAAAATTTTTGCTAATTAGAAAACCGTGCAGCACACACACTTTTGATCTCTTTCTGAAAAAAACTAGTGTTTCTTTCGTCATATCCAACTTCTAACATTCAGTCGTTAATTTAAGGGTATTATAAAAGCGTTTAAATGTCATTATAAAAGAGATTTTCATTAAATAACGAATAGAAGTGAATTTCGTGAAATTGCAAGCACCTCGAAGGAGATAAGTTATGTAGCTATCTCTGCTAGAAGCTGTGCATATTACAGTCAATGCAGGAGGTTAATGTCTTAAAATTATTTTAAAATTATTTTCAAAAATGTGGTTTTTATATAGAAAAAATGAAGAAGAAGCCTTAGTATAATTGCTAATGTTTCAGACATCAGTGAGGGAAATTATGAAGTTTCATTTTTAGAAAATGTATTAATTCACAACAATATTGAGACTCTATGCATAATACTGACCATGAAAGTGTTAAAAAGCGCTGTGGAAAGTGGCAACGAAAGCGATATCGAAAACATGAGTACATGCCATAATCAATTGAATATAGAAAAGCACTGAAAATTCTAAGAAAAATTCGTGAATTGAAAGGTAATAAAAAAAATTATAGCAATTTTACGAAATTGAGAGTACAACTGGAAAATAGTTGTTGAACTATATATATTCTCTGTTGTAGTGCTACAAGGGCAGATCCAAATGGCAAAAAAAAAAAAAAAAAAAAAAAAAAACACACAGATAGAATGATCGTTTGTATCAGATAAAATTCATCGAAAACGTAATTATAAAAATATTCTTACAACAGATTTTAAAATTAATTTCAAAATTACATAAATAATTTAATTTTAGCGTTAATTTTTTATGATTATTTTAGGACTAATTAATGAATTAGCTGTTAGTTATTACTGAAAAGTTTAAAACAGATATCACAGTTTCAATACGCGACCTGCCCTTTAATAAACTCAATTATATTTGGAACGGAAACGATTTTAATAAGTAGTGGGTACTGTATTTAAAAATATGACCACCAGCGGGCAAGTGGTAAATCGCTGAATATTAGTAGTTTGATCTGGATAACATGAATACGAGTTTCCCTTCGAAAGATCTTCTTGGACACATCCTTCCGCTTAGATAGATAGCCTTTACGTGCTTTGTCGTAATGGAAATAATCCAATCCAATTATATTTAAAAAAATGAATTTCATCTAAGAATCTGAAGAAATATTTGAAAATTTTTTCCGACTTAACCATTGCATGTACCGAATTTATTTCATTGAACAATCTCGAAAACATTCATTTATTTAATGCACTTGCTCGTTATAAGGCTCATAACATGTCCAAGGGGCTTCAAATCTGCTTTTGGAATTTATTTTACAGATATGTAAACAATGACAATCTAGATACGCTATCTAATAATATAAATAATTAATAATATAAATATTTAATAGTAAATGTATAAATCCATTTTCCATTCCAGTCATATTGCGAGCATCATCACTGCAAGTTTGCGACACAGTTTTCGAAAAGATATATTTCTGTCTCAGAGTGTATTTATTAACTCCATTGAAAATATCCCTTACTTTTCTTTTTCTTGTTAACTGACTCACCAGTTGTCACTAAACCCACCAATTCTTCTTTGATATTTATTATCTCCTACTCATTATAGCGAATAAAAAATAGCTAAAAATGATGATCTAGTATAGTCTCATTAAGGCAAAAAGAAGCGAGAAGAATATATATGTGTATCTTTTTTGATGACTTATATTGTTGGACATTTCCAAAACTATACATTTCATTGCGTTTCTAGCCAAAATTATATCGTTTATGTTTTGCACAATTTTTTTTTATCTTCAAAACGGACTAAAATGCTTTTTAATCATGCTCATATTCCTCATCGTTGAAACGCTTTCTGTGTTATAACTACAAGCTTTACTTTCGAAGCTGAAAAATTAGAAGCAGCTGTATTTAAGTATTTGCCTATGAATTTCATTGGCGAAGTTGATTTAAATGTTTTTTAATTGCTGGAGCAATAAATTGTATTCATTCATTCCTCTTTGCTTTTCTCAATGAGAAATTTGTGGTTTATCTCATAATGACGTTTCACGGACGCTTTCTACAACCGTTCCTAAACATCAAACACACACTGCTTTATTGAATTTGTAAATTGTATTTTAAAGTATACTTTTAAATCCACCAAGCTACAAACTCTCTGGGTTCAATTCTAATAATTTAGTTTTTATTTGCTCTGGTCCTCTAGAGCAGAATTAATTAAACAAAATTGATTCGCACATAATATCAAATGTAATGCAAAGCCCAAACTCGTAAAAAATCAGCCATTGTACATCCACATAGACCACCATGGACGGTTTAGTAGGCAGCGGAGGCTGACTGCTAGCCCAAAAGCAAGGTTGCAGTTTCGACTACTTATCGTTTAATGTGTACCTTCCGCCTTCTTACACGTACAATATCAGTCTACCTTTTGTGATACATATTTATTGAATAATGTTCTCAGTGATGAGAATGCCAAATAACTGATGGGTCTGGATATTTGATTAAATTTGGATTAAAAAATTTCCCCAAACAGGCGCCAAAAATGTATTTGCCTAGTGGTGGAGCAAAGTCTTATTTCTGCAGACTTAGATTTATATCACATATTAACAAAACTGTATATAGCGGCAGTTATGTGATATAAATCTGAGTCCGTTGTTGCAGCGAAACAACGGATGACATTTTAGCAGAACAGAAAGGGAGAGACGATATTAGCAGATTACAACATGATAAAAGATTAGGAATATTTAAATTATGTTCTGATGCTTTGTTTCTTTTGAATGGTAAAAGTTTTGGCTTGCATATTTTACTTTTACTATCAGCTGAAGCATTATGTAAGTGCATGAGTATTATATAAGAATCATATGACAAGGATTAATTTTGTTCAGAGAGATATACATTGGATGAACTTCAAAGAGATACATCATAAGCACGTTATTATTTTTTTTTGGACCGAAAGGAGAAATAACCAAATTAAATAAGAGATTTAAGGGACCATTAAAATTTAAAGTTAGAATTTTGTTTTACGCAGTCCTTACATGCATATGAATTCAAATAAACTACTTATTTGAGCACAGAACTGATGAAACGGCGAAATGGCACTCATTGTAAGTCGAGGACTACCTGTATGTACATGAGCGTCATCTGTGCACAAATTCTTTAAGTAATTTTTACTATATTTTGTTTCTGATTTGGACATTATTACTCGGATAAAAGATTTAGAGAGTTTGTTGCCAAAATGTATAATCTACCGAATTAGAAATGTCTTTCATTACTTACACTGATGGCAAAACGTTAATAAAAGTTGTTGTATAGGGAAAACTTATACTTAGGGTATACTTAGGGTAAAACGAGTCGGACATTGGACTTGTTTGAGATATTCACTTGTTTTGAGTTTGTTTGTTTATTCACTTGTTTTGAGATCGGTTTATCTCGGGCCACCCGATGAAATTTTTTTAAGACGTACAGATTTTCTTTTAAAATTTTCATTTTGAAACAAATTATTAAACTAAGATAATCCAAAAATGCACTTTTTTGCCCCTATAAGATTCCGTTGTTTGGCTTATTTAACGATGAGAAAGCATGCGAAAACCATCTGCTAAACAAGAAGGACGCCTTTACAGACAACTTTCTAAGGCAAACTGTCTCATATCTACGTTACACACAGAAAAATCCACTGAAATATCCATGCGACCAATTCCTTCTTTGGCATTTGAACAAGGGATGAACTACTTGTATTCAGCGGCCACCGAATAGGCTTTGTAGGAATGAATATAACTGACACGTGTCTCATTCAGATCTCATTCAAACTCCTGATCTCATTCAAAAGTTAGCACTCCTTTTCTGTTTCCTTGTACAAGCATAAAGGGAGCCAAGTACCAAAATAATTACGTGATCTGTAGAACCTGTCTTTGCATCTGATCTTCCCGGAGGGGGATTTTACTAGCATTTTTGTTTTCTACTTTTCCATTTGCTATCTTGTTGCATTATACTGTGTTAGTTATGACATGAGTTGTTTAGAAGAAAAAAAAACAAAACGTAATAAGGAGTATACCAAAATCCATATGGACGCAAAAGCCTTAATTTATGATAGCAGATCTTTCAGACTGAAACATGTTTATAAAAATAGAATTGGACAATGAGTTTGCTAATATATCAACTGAAATGGAAGTCGTTAAATCCAAACGATGAAGTAATTAATCAGAATACAGCTAGTGTACACTTACGAAATATTTCCTTCCAAGGTAAGTGGGTAAAGTAAGGTAGTTGGAATTCCAAGGTAGTTGGGAATAAAACTGCCAAGGATGAAATAGGAATGGTATAAATCAACATTAAGTCATTTCCTTAAATATTGCGGAATCACTCTCATTCTGAATACAAATCGAAATTGTACATGAGCATTATGAGGCGATTCATATAATTATGAGGAGCGGGAGTAAGGCAACTAATTAATTTGACTTGTAAAATAAATTTCTCATTCTATCTAATCACAGTTCAATACACTTTTTAGAGGCTAGAAAAAAAATATTATGATAATGTAAAATGAATTCA
Source organism: Stegodyphus mimosarum (assembly GCA_000611955.2). Taxonomy (NCBI): domain Eukaryota; kingdom Metazoa; phylum Arthropoda; class Arachnida; order Araneae; family Eresidae; genus Stegodyphus; species Stegodyphus mimosarum. The sequence goes on along the minus strand of KK113693.1, from coordinate 72,701 downwards.
TGACAATTTGATAACCAAGCCTTAGTATCTGATTTTTAGTTCTCTACATTTCTTTCGGTCAAAATGTTTATAATTTAAAAGAAATTTTTTAAACTGACGTGAGCATACTTTAAATCTGAGTGGATATTAATAGAAATATGAAGAACCAAAAGACAAGAATTATTTAAAAGGACTAATTCTGCAAAATTGAACTCCGGATTTAAAGAATGTTGCCTAAGTATTTAAAAACACCGATAATAATGAAGAATGCTGTTTTTGATGGTGTTTTGAAGTACTTTTCCTAGGAACTATAAGGTTTCGAAAAGAGTAACTTGGAGTTCTTCAACACTTCAAATAGCTGAAAGGAGATGATAAATGTTTTTTGGGAGTTCATACATTATGGTACCATGCCATTTATTATCTACAAGATTTATCAGGTGTTGTCACTATGAGAAGCATAAGATGTATAATTTATTTTCCATGTTGTTTTACAAAGAAGCAACCGTTGGAAAGTGCTGCCATTCGACAGAGTGTAAGTTCTTAAAGGCATCTTTCAAATTTTAATTGCACAGCTTATGAAACCGAGTCAAAATCAATAACTAATTACAAAATCAATAAATGCACTACTTAAGAACTTAAATATTATCCTTTACTTTTTTTAATATACATCTAACTATGTGAATTTAAAATGTATAAAATTCAGAATATATTAAATAGGTAATTTTCTTGAACATTTGGAGCATTATTTGAGCTGCCGAGTAGTAGGATGACAAACGGTACTTCTGATGGCATGCATTATATATCTCGTACAAGTTCCGAATCACAGAAACTTTTTTTAATTATTTTCATTTTTCTATGGCATATTTAAATCTGTCTCTAAAACGAAAAATCTTATATACATTCAATGAGAAATTTAGCAGTTTCCCCAATTTCACTAAGTCGACAAGTTTCTTGCATAACGTAAGACTTGAAAGACTGGTTTAGATATTACATAAAAAATGAAATACAACAGCAATTTCCGCACTTCGAGGCTTTCAGTACTGTTACACAAGTAGCACGTTGCATGAATCAGAGATTTATGCCTCTCCCTCACTAAATCACATCAAATCCAACGGAAATAAGCCAGAACATTAACTAAAAATGCAATAAAAATAATCATTGACGCTTCTCTCTGAAGACTCAACCCCTCGCTTTGCTCAGACGACAAAAAATATACCCAGACGAGGTAGGGGGGCGTCAAAGTGACAAACTGAGATGTCGAAAATGTTCGAAAGAGTCGAGATGGGGGAGGGGAGGAGTAAACCTCTTCGCCCGTGCCATATTGGGCCGATCTCGAGTCGACATTTTAATCTCCGCTTTGCTAATTGGTTAGTGGGCACTGCCACTTAGGGCGCAATTAACGTTCCCCCCTACTTTTCCTTCCCTCCGCGGCCGCGCACACACACTCATTTTGAGAAGAGCGAGCGCACAGTAACCATGGAAACGCAACGCATCTCGAGATTCTGCGGATGGAACGGGATTGAAACATTTGCAGAGATGAGTTGATATTTTTACCTTCTGTTGTTTTTGCGAGTTCGTTCATCTTTCGCTTTGAAGAATACTGGGAAGATTTTTCTTCGTAGACTGTGTCTAATATTTTTGCTTTTATAGTTCTTGTGTTTAGGTTATGTCAAGAAAACCTGAAATAATGCTTTTTGTAGTTTCATTTCTAAGCGATTTAATTGAGTTATTATAGAACCTAGAAATGGCATCACATAAAAATAAACGCTTTTTTTTAACTCTAATACTTCATTTAATACATTAATGATTCTTTTTTTATAAAGATTAGGAATGACGGAATATTTATAAGTTTATCCATAAGAGACACATTTTATGTAGTACATACGCATTTAAAGATGAACTTCAAAATGTTTTTGGATTTTATGTATTTCAGAAAACAGAATTTGCGAGCAAAAAGCAACAACCAAAACAGAACGTTATACAAAACAAAGCAAATGATCATACAATCACATTGTCTACACACCACACACACATGCGTACGCACACACACACCAAAAAAAAAATTCTTATCAGTTTAGTCTGTTTCCAACTCAGCCTTAACAGTTTTACTTTTTACTCAGTATTAGAAAGAATTATTTATTTAATTTATTCCCAACATCACCCAATCGGATAACGCATTATCATCTCATTTATAAGATATTTCCCGTTCTTGCTCCCCTTTAAATGAAAGAAGGTAGGACTAATGTATTGAACTTACATTGCCATAACCGGCAATAGATCGGCAAATCTGTTGCTTATTTCCACTTTCATAGACATGCTTGAATCTAATTCTAATTCATCATGGATTAGAACTTCTGGACCCGCTTTTGGTTTCAATCAATCTCAGCATTGTTTTCTACGACTTCTTTGAAAGAATACCTATCGTAACAGCACTACAGTTTAGTGCATTAAACTAATAAAAGGAAAAAGAAAAAAGGAGGAGATCAGGAACGATTACTACTACATTCTGGAATTTAAGGAAGTTCAAAGCGAAGTTAGGCTAGTCCAAGTCATGAGGTTATTTTAGAATAAAAACTGAGAGCGAAGAAGCATAAAACTTGCATGAGGAGGTGAGAAACATAAGCTGAACTGGGAAGCAGGGTCAAGGGATATTTCAGGCTCGGTCTGAGTTAGAAATAAAATTATTAGTGTCGAGTTTAAAAAAAGGCTGAATGGAAACACACACACATATGTATATATACCGAATTTACTCGTGCATTTTCTCTGCTCGAGTAATTTAGTCCCTTAATTTTAATGATTTAGAAATTTCTGATTTATGATAACAATGACAAATATGTACGGAAACAGGAAAATATTTTTGTTTAAGTAAAAAAGAACGTTATTGAAATTGATAAGCCCTTTGAAATACGTAATATAATAATATTAGTGTGCTTTTATACGGGCTTTTTAATGTGCTAAGTTCATCATTTAAAAACTCGCTTCGAAAATAGTATACATTGCGTATTTTTCTCCTTCCACTTTTCAAGCGTTAAAATTTGCAAGAAAATGGATTGCAATTTTTAAGTAGTTTATCCTACATTTTCTTTAGTATCTACTATTGTTTATTTATGTATTTTTGTTTTCTTTGAGTAAAATGCATGTAGGGGAAAGATTTGAGGGCATCTGAGGCTCAATTTAAATGTATATATACACACACACACCTAGACTCAAAATATATGACACTAAATCTGTGCGTGTATATATATAATAAATTAGCAAATTGAGAAAATTTAGTACAGCCATTTACTAATAATCACAGTTGGAAGCTGCTGCGTTGCAGTTAACTGTAACTACAGGTAACTTCTGAAGAATCACAAATCAGTTAATAAGTCGAACGTACCTTTATTGTTTGTTGATTACTCGATTCAGACAAATTTTATGGCATGGTGCAGCGCAATAAGGGCAATCTCCCCCCCCCCACAATTTTAATTATGATATATTACATTTTTAATAATGAATGGAAGCAGCCAAGCGAAGAGACGCCCATTTTGCAAGCAAACTGAGGTGGCGAAAAAGAGAATGCGTAATAATTGCAGTATTGTTTATAAGGTTGGAAATTCTTTATTTGAATTCTAGATAGTGAGTGGGCAAGAACTTTCGCAATGTAGGGCAGTGCAAATGTCTTGAAGGAGACGTATTTGTAATTCGAATCAGAAATTTAAAGGTCTGTTGTCAAAATTTTGTTAGATATTTTGTATTTTACATATATATATATATATAAATCAAGAAATAATAATTAAATGGAAATTAAAATAAAACAATACAATGTAAATTAATAAAACACAATAAATTGATATAAAATATAATTGCTGAAAATTTCTTAGTCTTTTTCAAAGGCAGCGGAAGAATTTTCAACAAAGCCACATTTCTGAATTATATCTAGATGACTGTGAACTTTTGGAACATTTCAATATAAAAATAAAAATTACGAATTAAGTTCTAATTAAGATTATTTAATTAAAATAATCAAAGTGCAACAAAGTATAGAAATAAATAAATATTTTAAATTAAATATAGAAGGAAAAATAAGCATTTAAAAAAGAAGCTCGAAACAGAAAAAAGTAATTTGCTAAATAAATTTCTAACCAAAGAAAATGCAGAACTGACCAAAAATTTTGTAAAGCAAAATAAGCGTGCAAAGTAAAATATTTTAAGTCAAAATTTTAAAGAAATAAATTTATCAAAAAAAAATTAATAAAACAAAAAGGCTTTAATAAAAAAAATGTAGAAAATTATTCAGATTGAGGAAATATGGAAACCACATGAGAATAGAAGGCTTATAACCTAAAAAGAAAGAAAGAAATATAAATTAAAGATAAATAAAAAGGCAATATGCCTAAAAGCACCAAAGCTGAATTAATTAATTGCATAAATTAATTTGAAGGGGAAAATAAAAATAAATTAGAACCTGAATGAAGTACGTCCCCATGCTAATCTTGTAACTGCTGAGTAGTCTGTGAAGAAAAAGTCGAGTTCAGTAATTTGTTGGTGCAAAATTGAAAAGAAATAAATTTAGTTTTATTAACTTAAATCGGAATAGAATGTGCTTGTTCGAATTCCTTGCTGAGACGAAATGAAGAACCTTATTTTTTAAACCATTCATTATTGAAGATGAGAAGTCTCTACAATAATGCTATCAGAAAATAGATCATGGAATAAGCCAGATGAACCTCCTTTAGTAACATCGAAAAGAAGAAAAATGTGAAAATTTATAAATATAACGCTGATTTTTGGTGTTTGACTTCTAAATTAATATCGGAAAGGAGGTTCATCCTGAAAAATAACGCTTTGTGTATGATGAAATTATAAAGGAACTCTGCATACTAAACAGTATGAATTATTTCCACCAGACCAAATATCAAATTCAAAAACTATTATTATCTAATGGCAGTTTTAAAAGGAGAAATCTGAATAGAACTAACCATTTGTCAAAATGTTCTCTTCCATCGTGATAATGCTCGGCGCTCCGTTTCAATGAATATCAAAGACACTTATTATTTATGACAGGAGAGTTTTGTGTCGCCCCCCCCCTTATTCAAAAGACTTTGTCTCTTCGGATTTTCATATAGCTTCAAAATTCTCTAAACAGCCTGGTATTCTCTTCATTGGAGACTGTCAAATAGCTCTTAGATAACTTCTTTATGAGTAAAACTAATGACCTTTTTTTTTTAAATTTACAGCTACCGAAGGAATGGCAAAATGCCATAGAACAAAATAGTGATTATGTGTTTCAATGAAATTTTCTTATGTTTTTGCACTACTTCCTTTGCGCTTAGTATCAAAAAGCTACAGAACTTTCAAAATTAATTAAAAATGAAAAAATATGATGGTAGGTCTAATTAGTGCAAATTACATACTCTGTAGATACATATGCTTATTGTGTGTCAGCCGAAGAAAACGCATCGCGGACAAAAACGTCGCGAAGAAAACATCGTCGTACAACACAAGAATTTTTTTCTAAGAATCATCTTGTTACACTTTTGTCAGAAATCCTTCATTGCATTTGAATTTGTCCGAATATTTAGAGGCTAGAATGATATCTGTTTAAAAAATGCTCTTGAAATTAATTTTTTTACATAAATTTTACATCCAGAATCTTTTAAAATATTTCTTCATTGATATCATCTACTATTTCAACACTGGTGTCATCATTTTATCATTGATATCAGTTACTATTTAATCATCATGGAATGTTCTATAACAATGTAATTAGACACGTAAATGTAGTGAAAGCATTTGAATCTTGAAAACGTCTCAAATCTTCAATGTCTATGACATATTAAATAATTCATTTATCAATCATTCTTTTCAAAATTCAGCCTTATGTCGAAGATAAATTTTATACAAAAGCTGTATCCACATTTCGATAGAAATGCCACATGATTTTGCCTTTTGAAGACGAGAGATTCATTTAAACTACGTAGCAAACATTCTTCAATTGTTTTCCTCTGAATTCCGAGAGTTTAAGAAACCTGAAAGATATTTATGTGGCTAAAAAAGAGGAAATGTCATCGAAAAATGGTTATCAGTTTTAGATATTTGCATTTCGAATCTGCGATTTTCGGTAAATAATTCTTCCTCAATAAGTTGCATTTTGTTCGAATTAGAAAAAATAATTTAGATACAATGTACAATTGATTTTTTGTAACAAATCTCTTTTGTTGTACAGAAAAAGTATATTCTAATCAGTGGTCATTATAGCGATTATGGATTTAATATGTTGTCATAGCAAGGAAATTTCTTGTACTGGTCATTGTCAGAAAGGTGGTTATAGCAAACGTTGACTGCATAAACATTACCACTAATCTTCGTAATCAGTCTTCCTTCTGATATTAGATTTGGATCAGAGACAATAAGAAATCAAGATTCTTTATCATCTACAAATAGAATTTCTCAACCAAAAGCGATTTTCAGATTTTCAAACGCTTCATGATTTATGAATTTAAAAGAATAAAGTAATGAAAATTGTTCTGAAAAAGGGTTCGTTGTAATCAGATCACTTTAAGGTACAAAATGTATTGAATTATTTCTGTACAAAACAAACATTTTATCGATTTGATGTCAGATAAAATAAAAAAATCATTAACTTCCTTATTAAATTTTAAGGCGACCTGATGAAAGAGGATATTGATCCATTAGAAAAGAGTTTGATAATTTATCACATCTCAGTAGCCTTATTTGTCTCTTCATTCTTACAAACATCCTGACAAAACCGAAAGAACGAAACTCAGAAATAACATAAGCAGACTTCCATTACTTAGATTGCAGGTAATTTTGGAATAGTCGGCCCCCGTTTTTAATTCAGAAAATTATAGTCTAGAAACTTATTTATTGGTGCTAAATGTTAAATAACATCACGCATTTTATTGCATTTATTTTATGTAATTTTGCCTGCTTTGAGTAACTTAAAGATAAGGCTTTAAAGCTCTTTTTTGCTTTGATGTTAGAAACGTCTACGATCTAATCTTTCTGTTTTCTGAGTCATGTTAAACTGCGCTATTGCAATATTAATCATTTAAGTGATTTGACAAAAAGTCAATTCGGAGAACTGTTACCATTACCAGGACAAAGGAATTTTAATATTTCTTTAAATTTCTGGTAGTTAGTTGAACATCAGTTTAACAGAATGAGGGATTTAAAAATAATATTAAGTATGATTTATTTTTAATTGCATAGCTATTTGAAGTAATTTATTAATAACACGACTGACTAAATAATTTTTATAAAATCAAGTAGCAATAATATAATTTACAAAAGATGCTTCTAACATCAAATATTATGTACGCGGCTACTGAACGATCATTTGTTCAACAGGTAATAATTATTTTCTTAAAATATGCTTCGAAATACCATGTCCCTTTCATAGGTGCGTGCTAAAGTTAAGAAAATATGTTTGTAGATACATTAGGATTTCTGAAGCAGAAATCGGAAAAAATGAGCAATGTCCTCGCCGGGACTCGAACCTGCACCTCTCGAATACGCGCCGAGTGTGCTGACCATTACACCACGAAGGCATGCTAAAAAGGCGGAAGAAATTCCTTTTACGTTACTTAATCCCTATCTGACATGTTAGAATAAACGCACCTCAAAAATTAATTTATATGCAGCGAAATCTTTCTAACACTACGAGTCCCGTTTCCAGACTTATTTATTTATTTATTTATTTATTTTCGAAAGTGATCACTTTAGAAAACATGTTTCAAAGTGCTGGAAACGTCGTAATAGAGCTAGACGTTTTTGTCGGACGGTTTGAGTTCTAAAGCTTCTAAATCCTGCCGATGCAAGAACATCGGTTGCATCCGCCGTCGCTGTGGCCCTGAACTGCATATATATAGAAAAGTGTTTTATAAAATTTACAGTACTCTTCCTTTCAGTTAGCTACATTGAACAAAATCACAACAACATATAAATGAGTCTTCAGTTAAAAATAAGTGACTGTCACGCATTCTGATGATTCGCTACAATCCGAAGTACTCTTTTTTAACCAGAAAATTCATAAATGTTGTCTTCCCCATTTATATACTTCGTGGTAACACCCAACTACTTCTCGAATTTCCTTTGCAACTTTGGCGAAACGATCAGAGTTTTGAGCCACATTTTTAAGTGGTTGAAGTCCTTGATTTAATTTAGAAAATGCGTCAGATAATCCTTTTGTAATCCAAAAGTAATGTGTCTATACACATTGTTGTGGTAAACTTAAATTAAAAGATTTTTAAATCTTAGTTTTTAGATGTTATAGAAATGAGTTGTCGCAAGTCAATGACTCCCTGTATTCTACAACTGTGTGCAGTCATAATATTTATATACTATTAAATGTTCTTAACATGGGTTAAAAAAGTACTGAAGTCAAAGTGTAGCATAGGTGTAGAGTTAATAGAAGCCAAGGTTTGTAATTATGTTCAGGCTATGTCCGGAATTGAAAATGTTCGAGTTATTTAAATCAGCTTGCTTGCTAGACACTCAGTTTCCCCGTTAAATGTTTCAGCTCTAGAATTTAAGTTAGTTTCAGCTTATTAGAAATGATTTTTAATTATGAGCAACGTCTGGTTTGAAGAAAGATGCTGATTATAGATTTCGACAGTAAAAGCATTTTTCAACTTGAAAATTAACTCCAAGTATTCATGAAATGACTTTTATTGATATATAAATTTTAGGAAAGAATTTTTAAGTAAACTATTATCAAATGGAAAATATGCATGAGTGAGACAGAAAAGATAACCCCATATGCTGCCAAAAGTATACAGTTAACTTTTCACTATCTTAAATGTCTTATTGTCCTTGCTGTATGATTGCCTATGATTCCTTCATATAAATTTTTATGTGTCGTACAGGCTTGTATAATGTGCACAGGCTTGTATAATGCGTGTGGAAGATCTCTAATGACTGAAATCAAATTTTCATAAATGTCCCAGATTTGGATATTCAGCTAAACCTTTCAAAAAGTGGAGATAGAGAAGTAATTACATCTATGATTTCTTATTTAATTTTTTAATTTGTAGGAATTACATGCAGATTACAAAATAAAGTATTAAAATAAGAACTCATATATTATATATATATATTTTACATGCATCAATCAATATAAAAAAGTATTTTTTACTCTATTCCAACTATACCATGTGTCTCCCTCTTTTGATTATTCATGGTCCTTCTTCCTGTACATTTTGGTTAATTAATAAGATTTATCAATAACATTCTCAATTTGAATGCGAACATAACTAACGAATGACGTGGCGATGAAATAAAACGTAAAAGAAAAATCATACTAGAGTTTATTTTCTGAAATATAATGAGTAAGTGATATTATCAAAGAACAGAACCTTATCTTATGGGCCAAGTCGAGAGGGAATGAAGTATGAAACTTTTCATTATGAATTTTTGTTATAACTTTAGAAACCTTTACAGTATATTCAGTTATTCACCCAATGAAGTCCTTCTGTTTTACTTTATTTTTTATTAATTGATTTAAACTTTCCAATGAAAATGAAATATTTTATAACACAATTTAAGAGATTACAACCAGACAGATTTATTTGTAACTTACATTTTAGAATTAGAATTTATAGTTCCACTTGGAATAGCTAAGCTTATTTTTATCGTTTCCTTCATCAAAATATTAGAAGTAGAGGCACTGGCAAGCATTTCAATATAGTCTTTCGCTCGATCATCTGCAGTACAGTTTGAACAGTCAACTCAGAACTGAAATGAATCGACCTTGGCGTCACTTGAATTTTAATCTGTAATATGCAATCAGCTTCGCCCATAGGAGATGGAAACTTTAATATAAATCCAGTCTATGAGAGCAATAAACCATTTACAGAGAGCTCTGTGTCATAAAGGCGAATCATCTACATCAAGTTGAAAAAACACAAAAATAATACCTCAGAATTGATAGACTTCTTTTTCCCAAGAAAAGTACCTTTGCTGTTACAGTGAGAATAGGAAAGGAGGCTTTCAAGATTTGTTTAATACATAAGATATTTTAATTTGATAATGAAATTAGACATTTCCGCATCTACCTTAATATTCATTTGATGATCTCGTCGAGTTAGGGAGAAGTCATCATTACAGAAGATATTTCAGCCATCTAAACTGATGTTTATTGTGTTCTGAGGATTACTGGTCACTTTTAGAGATACTCTTCTACAGCAGATATTCACCATAAGACTTTTAATGTATTAAGAATAAAATTTTGATTGGGTCGGTAATTTCAATACTGAAACCGACACGTTTCCGATTAAAAATGAGATTGTCAAATAACATTCTAAATAAACAAATTACAACGCCATTAAAATACACTCAGACCACTTCACATTTGTTTCACAATGGAAATAATCTGAAGCATGATTGAGTGAAAGAGACAGAACTTCCATTCCTACCCATTGAACATAATAGCTTTCGACAATCAGAAGCGGTAATTAACATTTTCGACGGAAAATACAATCATCCTACAAGCCAAACACATTATCTCCGGTGGCAATTCTTTTAGTGGTAAGTATCTAACCTGATTTGGGCTCCGTCAACCCTTTTATCCTTCTTAATACCAATTAGTCGCCAGGGCATGGTGCCAAGGATGACCGCGCCCTTGCCTACGGAGACGCCCCTGCAGGACGGTAATTTTCCGTGCCTTAGGGGAACACTTGGAAATTGTAAACCAATTTGTTCCTACTAAGAATCCCTGTAATTAGACTTAAGATCTTTAAAATACCCACTCGATGGTGACCACGAGTGTCCTTTTGTTCAATGGAAAGCGTAGGAAGAGAAGTAGGAGGAGTTGAAACTCTGAATCTTTTTCACGGAACGGGATGATTATTATGGGGGATAACGAACTTTAATGGCGATTATGCATTGCATAGTGTGAAGTACAATTTTGGGTGAGTTTGCGAATGACGTAATGACGATCTCGTGATGAAATGGGGCTATGCATCATAAATGAAATATCAGAAAGTTATTCATAGTTGAATGGTTGTAACTACACACTAATTTATCTCTGTAAATGCTTGATGTTTGAATTAAGCGAATTATGAATTTCTTTATTGCATAATTGATTACAATACAAATAAATTATTTTCTAAGTATGAACAGATAAAAGAATATAAGAAAAAGGAATTCTTCGAAAAATGTGGCACGATTTTCCGGATGAACTGTACGATGGTGCTTATAAAGTGCTCAGTCTCTATTTTCTGAATTAAAGAAAGCGGAACCATTTCGGATAATTTTTTTCTCCTGTCCTGCTTCCCTTTTTTTAACTATTTTTATCAGTTGAAAGAAGAAATAAATATTTATTATATTAGGTAAAATTTATACTGAGAGCTGTAGGAGTATTTTTTGTGGAAAGTTACAGAACTGTGAAGCGTTTGTTTTAGTAAAAATAAGTTTTATCCAAGTATCGTCGGTTCTGTGCATTCAGTCTATTACGAACCCATACGAACGCAACGCTATTAGTTTTTGGCTAAAACTGACAACTGGAAGTGATACTTTACTTAAAGCTCTGAACACGTTTTCATGAAAAAATATATTATGATACAATCCAAAACTTCTCAGATTTGTTATTCAAAACTCGTATATGAATATACAATGATTATTGTGAACAACATATCAGATTATTGGAGAAGGCAAACAACAAGAATCAGCGTTATATTTGTAAATTTTGCAGTACCGTTTTCGATGGTTTAACTACAGAACCACCTTCCTCAGCTGCCTAAGTGCAAAATGAGCATATATGGTATTTCTCCCGCCTTCATAGCATGCCTTCGTGGTGTAGTGGTCAGCACGCTCGGCGCGTATTCGAGAGGTCCATGGTTCGAGTCTCGGCGAGGGTATTGCTCATCTTTCATATCTCCTGGTTTGAAAAAATACCTAATATCTCTACAGTGGCGCCTGAACTAAAAGGGTGGTGAATGGTGATTCTTCACCACCAAGATTTGGCGATTAGGCACCGTAATATCCAGTCGCAGTTTAAAAGGGGGAGGATATAAGGTATTCCTCCCGCCTTCTTAGCATGTTTTCGTGGTGTAGTGGTCAGTACACTCGGCGCGTGTTTGAGAGGTCCGTGGTTCGAGTCCTGGCGAAGGCATTGCTTCTTTTTCATCTCTCCTACTTTCAAAATATACCTAATGTCTCTACAAGCATTTTACACGTAGGCACGTTACTCGGCGTGTTATTTTAACCTAAAACAGATTACAAATTGACTATTCATGATAAACAGGAAGTGCTACTTGGAATTCTTAGCAGATATTCTTGCAAAAATATAGAATCACTATGGTAAGCATTTAATCTAAAATAATGCAGAACATCTTAAAGCTATTTATAATATATCTAGACCTGGTAATGGTATTTTTACATAAAACGGCAGAAGAGAATTGTTTTTATAACAGCATTTAATTGCAGATTTTAAACTTCTCGTAACGCAAGAATGCTGCCAAAAAGCGCACTTTAATTCTGTTGAACTGTTGATGACGACGAAGCAGAAAAGCATGCAGCAAATTTGAAAATACCTATTGCTTAATTTATTATTGGTCCCAGAACGCGCACGCGCGATAATCATTAGCAATTTTTACTGATACCTAAATATCGTGGGAATATACGTGTAGATCAAAATTAATTTAGATTTATTGATACTATAGGAAAAAAATAGCAGAAAATTATATGTTATTCGTTTCAAATATCTGCTTTAAATACATTACAAATGCTTAATTTTCTTACATTAAAAAACCAATTAGATTATGCGTTATTCAACTTTCCGATAACATGCAATTTTTAATAAAAAGAAATAAAAGGTTTAACATTTGATTATGCTGATATAAATTTAGAAAAATCAGTTTTTATACATGGCCAGTTATATCTAATAAAATATAATCTAAAACTTTGTATTTTAGACCATTCTGTTTATTGGAACAACGAATTAGATTTTGTTGACAAACAATCAACCGGAAGTGATCCCTTATTTAAAGCTCGTTGCTGTTTTAAACTTGGAGGGTGGTGATGTGCTGGCCACATCAGATTTTTGATTACATTATTTTTTGCATGTATAAATTTATCAGAAAGGGAATCAGTTTGACGAAAATTTCAGCTACTTTCACGAAGCTTCTTATTTAGTATATAATTACTATATATTCAGAGCTAATTCCAAATTTTAATTGATCCATATGCACTTACCTTATTTTAAATTTACCTTTATTATAAAGCCTTTTCATATGATATGCGCAATAAAATATCTCACAGGAGATAAACAAATAAATAAATGAAAACAAATTTTATTAAATAATTTCTCAAGCATTTCAGCGCTAACTGTTGATGTTTGCTTATCTAAGAGAACTCAAATAATTTGGAAACATTCACGTTGCGTCTTATTGCTTGCTATGACTTATAACTTAAATCTTCTGTCTGTTTCTCTGCATGCCAAATCCGAAACTAAAAGTTTTGCATCCTTCTACCTGTAACATAAAGATCTCGGCAAGCCAATATGCAAACACTTGACTTGACATCCGCATCACCAAACTGCCCACTTGTCTAGCGCCTTCATCCCCCCCTACGGCAAAATCTCTGGAACTGGCTGGACGCGCTAATTGGTTCTCCGTGTGTGGGCGACCACCGGAACGCTTGTTGCTTGTTGTCTGCCCTCCTTACCAGATGCTACAGTGGATGTTTACGACGGCTAATGCTTGTCCGTGGTTGGCTTAGTTCTAGGTATTAAAGTACTGGACAGTGCACATCTCAGACTTCTATTTAAGTTCCGCAAGATGACGTGCTTAAAATATGTGCTAATTTCGGTAATTTTCGGGGTCTATGTCGTGGGCTGGACTCTTTAAATTGCCTAAATCTATTTGTTTAAGACTGTGATTATTGCAGGACCCGATAAAGTTTGGAACCTAGGGTGTAGTTTTATTTTGGGAAGAACCAAACCCAGCTTCAGGAATCCAAAAGTTGTTCTGTAGTTTTCAGCATGTAAACTCATGTAAATATAGACATGTAATTATAGAATGATTTGTGAGCTCCTAAAATTGTAGGTTCTAAATATGTACTTCGTAATTCTAGGCTGTAAGCAAAGCGGAATTTTTTTTAATTAAAATCTATGTTTATGTATAATCTTTTCTTGAATATTTTTGTGCTAAATTCTACATGCACTGAAAGACATTCTTATAGTCTTGGAGAAATTTAATCTCAATAACGATGTATATAGTTTTTAAACATCGAATAGGTGTCATAGTTCGGGATAAAAATCTTATCCTTTTTTATTGTTGCCAATCGACCATGCATGAAATCTTTCATTTCTCTTTTATATCCCAAAACTTTTCTCACTGTCGAAACAAAGCTTATTTTTTTTATCATTTATAAAGTCATTTTATCTAGGCTCCTTAAGAATATTTTAGGGCTACAAGTATTATTTTATAATAAGAACGCCATTAATAAAATAAGTTTTTATCCCACGATAATAGCTCGATAGTAAAATTTCTAACAGTTCTACGTTAAATTTCTACTTCTTGTTTACATTCTTATTTGTAAAATTTAATTACTACGATAACATTTTATAGTGGCGTATAGATTGCAAGCCTTTCTCTATGTGTGTGTATGTTTCTATGTTTCTCTATTTGTGTGTTTATATATATATATATATATATATATATATATATATATATATGCGTGTGTGTGTGTGTGTAAGATATAACAAATTACAATGGCTGCTTTAAGAAATAATTGGCGGGCTCAAAATTAACTATTCTAGATTTTGGTGTTCCTCCCCATAAATTCATCATTTCTCACAAACTCGAGATCTTACGATGTTACATAGCAACCTAAAATTAACCATTCACAGCTTGGAGTACTTTCTGCATCTATTCGGTATATATACTGCTTTACAAAACAATTACGTCATTCCTTTTCTACACTGCAAGCAATTCTGTGCGGCTTATCTCGTCCTGTCTACACAAAAAAGATCGCTGTAAATATATTGCTAAAGAATTTAACACAAATAAGAAATATTGTTAGGTAATTTTAAAGAAATGAGAAATAATGATCAGTAAACTATGCGATGACTATAGAATTATGTTTTATTATAGTAAATGATATTTAATTTTTTAAAAGTTTATCTTAATTAATAAATTTATTGATTTGAATAAGTCATGCATACTAATCGTATTTTCATTCAGGTATGCTGTGATCTTTGGAAAATGTTGTAGTTGGTATAGTAGAGTCCCTCAAATTCGACATAATATAGAATGGGAGGCTATCGAGTTTTACGGAATAAGGGGTGGGTTTTTTGGAACTCTTAATATTTAACTTAAATTGCTCTAGACATTCGTAGTACAGTACTGGACACGGAAAAGTGCACCATAAAATTAAATTAATGCTGATTTTTTTATGTCAAGTTCTAGCACAATCGGAGTCATAAAAATACAAATACCCTAATATAATTAAGTAAAAAAACTTATATACAAAAATGAAGAAAAATTATTAGTAGTTCTTGGTAGAAAAGTATCGTACGATGGTAGATTGTCTCTCATACTCATTCCGTCGTCGTGCAGCTTCATCTCGTAGGCGACGGAAGAACAAAATGTCCATACCAGATGCACCTTTTTCCTCCATGTAACGACGCATTCCTTCAGCGGCATTCAGTCCTTCACTATGGGTCATCATTTTAGCTTTTCCGTTGCCTTCAATCTCTTCGTTTTCTGATTCATCTTCATTTTTATCCACATTGTCTTTCACCAGTGCAACTATTTCTGCATGACCTAAAATTTCCCAATTTTCATCTTGTCCTCCCATTCTTCAAAATCACCATCAGTAACTTCTACGCAGCCTGTAATTTTCTTAAGTAAGTCAACTAATTTACAATTTTCTGTCTCTTCGTGAAATTCATTTCCTGGATTGTCCAGCAACTTTTTCCAAGAACGAACTAGATTTATCTGCTCGATTTCACTCCAAGAATGAGCTATCCATCCAACATATCTATTTTCTCCAGTTTCTCGATTATATCACATCCTTCCTCCATGGCTAGGACAAGAGATGAAAGCAGTTTACATTTGTATTTTTTCTTCAGTGCCTCCAAAATGTCCTGGTCCATCGGCTGACACACTGAAATTACGTTCGGAGGGAGAAACATGGCTCTTACACCTTCGTTTCGTAACTGTTCTCCATCAGGATGGGATTGTCTAGAATGAGAATCTCCTTCCTTAGTAGATTTTTTTGATTTTAAAAACTTTGCCACCGATGGAACGAACTGCTGATGAAACCAATCATTGAATATTGCTCCATTCAACCATGCGTTTGACTGATTCCGGTATCAACATGAAGATTATTGTTGGTTTCTGTCCCATTAGAGTATTATGTTTTATGTTTTAAAACACCCAGGGATATTTTTATTTGCCTATAAGCCCTAAGTTGAGTTTATGGCTGCCTGACTCTCTCCTTGCTTCCTTTGTAGCCAGGTGCCGATTTTTCTTCTTTGAATTTTCTTACCCCGTTTTCAAAGGTAGCATTCGAAAGTTCAGACCGGTCTCATCCCAATTATAAATTTGATCTCCAGATATATACTCCTTTTCAATTAGTTTATGAAAATTATCCTTGAATATTGCAGCACTTTCCAAGTTAGCAGATAACTTTTCCCCACAAGCGTTTAACTGCCTGATGTCTTACCGCTCTTTTCATCTGTCGAGTCAGCCAGCACTAGCAATAAAATCAGACTCTCCTTCTTTAAATTCATCATAAAACTTTAGATCTTTGTCATGCAAAATTGGTCCTGAAATGGTGTTCCCTTTGCTGCCTGAACTACAAATAAAGCGCTTTGCTCACTTTTTCGTATTCACTACCTTTCATACTTTTTCTTTCTTTTAAACTATCCGTACATGCTCTTTACACATACCTAGACTCGATTTCGGATCTCTTCTTTTTCAACCCTATCAAAGTAACCCGTTCAACACCTAAATCTATGGTTAATTTTTTTTACACTTTTTCCTTTGTCCAGTCTCTTTAAAGCATCTAGTTTCATTCCCATTGTCACATTTTCTCTTTTTTTCTTCCTTTTTTGAGACCGACATTTTCACTTCACAAAATATCAGAAGTTCCCAACTGGATGTGAATTGAGGAACGATACCTGCAATGAACTGGTGTGAGTTTAGTTTGCAATTAAGATGCAGTTACAAAACTTGAGACAAATCTCCTAACGTTTTGCAACAATAGAAAGGAACGTGAGCCAGCAGCCAGCTCCTACCTGACTTTCTTCGTATCCTCGAAAGAAGCAAACAGCGTTGCTAAGTATTGACATTGGTTAGGCAGTTCCAAGAAATGCGAAAATGGCAAAAATTACAGAAAAGAACACTCAAATCTTTGAACAGAACAGGAAAGACATACGCATAAATAATAATTATATGTACTGTAGGTAATATTTGCTCTGTTTGACCTAGAGATAGCTTTAAAAAGTTCCTAAAAATTTATCGAGTTATACGTCGAGATATCGGGAGTCGAGTTTGAGGGACTCTACTGTACACGCATGCGAAACCTCCAAAATTAGAATCCAAATTACATAAGTCCACACTTTGCAATTTTGTTTTAATCTTTTTTTTTTATTTTTGTCTTTCCGGTTTGGGGGGGGGTTGATTCCATAAATCAAATACTTTTCTATTTTGCAGAGAAAGAAGAGAATCTGAGACGGGGGAAAAAATCATCCCTTATAATGTGGAAGGTAAAATAGAGTCGAATTCATTTCTTCTTTTCCCTTTATGTTCCATTTTCCCATCAAAAAAGAATAAAAACAAAAATTGTCGTCTGCGTTATGAGATGCGTAAGTAAGTCTCAGTCCAATCACGCATCTCCGAAACGAGATTGAGATTGAAGTACGAGGGGTAAAGGGAGGAAAAGACACGGGGAGGAGGGACGAAAGAGAAAGTGCAAGCGAGTTCTTAGATTCCAATCTTTTGGCGGAAATATGCAAATGAGGTAGAATAATGCGATTAAAGAGCGCATATCATCAAAGGAAAGTCTGGCCTGTCTTGCCTCAAAAGTAATCACTTAAGAGCATTAATTTAAGTATTTCGCTTCTTTGGTTCTTCCCGCTAATTGACCCCCCAGTTAATTGCTTTAATTACTGGCGCTAATTACTTGTCGCGTGTCTTATTCTTCATCGGCAGAGCAGCCGCTTTTTTATTGCTTTATTTACCTTTTTTTTTTTTTTTTTT
>KK113693.1:8752-54499 GCA_000611955.2 Stegodyphus mimosarum | reverse complement strand
TTTTTTTTTTTTTTTTGCTTTTCTTTATTCTTTCTTTAATTATCACTCTACTCTTGTCTCATTAGCTTGTCGGACGTCCTTTAAAATTTGACGTTAGGTTGCGAAATAAATTTTATCTCTTATGTCAGGCGTTAAAAAAAGGGTTAAATTCGCTTTTAAAGCAAGATTTATTAATCCATAGTTAAATGGAAGGTAAAAGAGATTTTATTGGAGTGCGCCATCTTTTTAAACAAGGAATGTGAAGCGATAATTAAAATTGTATTATAAGGTCGCCAGTTTTATACTCAACCGTGATTAAGGTTTAACAATGAAAATAAATCGAATATTTAAATAAAAAGGTACTATTTATTACATTCCATGAGCACGGACCATTTATGGAAAAAATTAAAAAAACTCAATGAATTTATCACTTCCTCCGCAAGCCATCTTTTCTTTCTTTCTATTTGGGGGGGGGAAGAGGCAGATGATAGCCATTATGTAAAGTCGTAAGTAACACATTCGAGTTTAATCTTCGATGACAGAACATTTTTTTTTTAATCGGAAGGTGAATTAAACACAATACGCAGTTTCTAATAATCCATTCAGTTTCGGAAAAATGTTCAAAATTAATTTCAACAAAATACGCTTTCCCATTTATTCAAAAATACATTAAAAATAATTAATATTATAAGTTTTGTTATTTTTTGCTGCACATTACGTTATTGTTAAGCCTACAAAAAGTCAGTTCAAAGTACGCAGCACTCCACGCAATAATTGTACTATCATAAAGCAATGTAGAACAGATATTTCAATAACATGTTTGAGCAAATTATTTTCTTTAAAAAAATATATATAATCGTACATTTGGCAACAATAATCTGATTAAATAACGATTACAGTATGCATCATCTGTGCAATATTTCACCTTTTCAAAATAAATATGATTTGCTTGGTTTATTTTCGGAAAGAGTTATAAAGGAACAGAAAAAGACAGAAATGTGTATGTATACAGTACTGGCTATTAAAATTATTACACCACGTAGGGAACAAACATACATTACAAAATTGAAATTTGCATGAAAGGTAGATCATACTGGGATATTCAAATGACTGGCATTTTTTGGTGCGTATGTTGGAGGTTGTGTTATGCCTCGTATAAGAAAAACGAACTCTTACTACATGTCTCAGAATTCGATTGCGTGAGATCCCGCAGCCTACCAGGACAGCTCACAATCGTACAACGCCATTACTTGCTTGTATTGGCCGATGTTCAAGAAGTGTTATAAAAATTGTCAACCGATGCCTGGAAAGGTTACACAGAGCAACTGAAGGAATCTTGATAGCCTCAACTCATCAATGCCACGAAGACACACATCATATTCGCATCTCTGTTAGAGACTTGAAAGAGTTTGTTTTGAGTGTCTGCATTCCGGGATTGAGGCCCCCGGTTCGTAATAGAAAAAAAAGTCCTATCCTCTCTCCGAGGTGATTTACGACTAGTTTAATACTTAGATTATCTTCAGCTGGGATCTGGTCAACCTTGGTTACATTTAGTGTCAGGAAGGGCTTACAGATTTGATTAATTGACTCTACAATATAGGAATCTACGCCTACAGTAGCTCTTTTAACAATTTGCATGGTCGTATCAATGGCCTGAAATTGACTTTTCTGTTATCCCCACTTTTGTTAACAGCATCATAACATAACCTTGTGCTGAGACTCTCAGAGGAACGAATGCTAAAAACTTGCATTTTTTATTAGCATACCGGTCTAGTACCTGAACTGATGGTGCTGGGTGTCGTTTGGTATACATTCCGTTCACTCCGCTTCCGCGTATCCGGTACATAAACCAACCATTGTTACATTATTGAGGTCTTAATGCCCGTAGCTGGGCCGCATCTTCGGAGCCTCTGTTGCTCTATTTAGGGAGAGGATACTCAAGATCACATACAACCCACACTGTTTCCGTTATGTAAATATACATGTATAAGTAGGCAGGATACTAGAATTTTACCATTTATCATACAGATGTAGTCTCACAGCATTAACTGTGCAGCTCCGCTTCAATTTTGCTGAAGAAGAACTTGAAGGTTTCCCAGCCGTCTAACCCTGCCAAAAAACCACTGAAGAGAACTTTCGGACCTGTAGTATTTTAAATGCCTCCATTCGCACTAACACTATGCACTTGCAAATATCCATGCCTTATCCGGGATTCGAACTCGAGTCCAATGCTAGGGCAGTCAGCATCGCTAACTGCTATACTCATTAGGATAGCTGATGAATATAGAGGATATTCAGAAACACCCTTGATCAGCGCATCCTCTAAGTCTCCCATCAACAATAAATCTGTGAGTCACGTTTTGAATGAGTTTAGTACGACTGTAACTGCAGAATTCAAAGTCACAAATGTTCTCTGACAGGTTTGAAGCTGCATGGGCCCTCTGCACTCCCATAATTACCATTTTAATATCTGTTCGAACCCATGCCCAGCTTATAATAGTTGCTTTACTTTACAGAGGTGGATACTCGGGGTATTGATATCTCATATTCTATACCTTAAAATTATCTTAAATTCTAATCATTTCATTTTAGCATTAAAGTGTTTGTAAAATAAACATGATTTTATTGCATGTTTCCTTCGTAGTATAGCAATCTTGGCGGCCTATTTAATGGTTTAATTTCACAAAATTCGAAACATAGTAAATTCAAGTATGCATTGCAGATTATACAATTAATAGACTGCATTTTTCTTAATTTAATTTATTAATAACTGAAAGAGGACTTAAATATATTTTTAAATAATATTTATGTAACACACTGCAAATATTCTTTGCAGACCAGATTGGGTTATTTAAGTACGGCAAAGCACACTTAAGCTATCTTCTTAAGAATAGGGATGCCGTCTTGAAAGCCTTTCTGTGAAAAATTGACATGTATTCATGTTACACAAACGCAAAATGTCCATGCCGTCGTCACCTCGGGATTCATATTTGAGTAGAACTTGGCCGGCGCTAGGCATTTTTTACCTCTCAGTGCAGTCTCTCTATGTCTAAATTTTGCTGCCCGGTGTCTCCTCAAACTTAAATTTTTGTCGTCCCTAAATTTTATTTTTCAGTACCTTCCCTAAATTATGAACATTTTCCCATATCTAAATTTTGCCGCTCAGTTCTTCTCTAAATTCTAAACACAAAGCTTCTTGATGGTGCGGCCCAATGCGGCCAAAGAGATTTCACCGGTCTGGCGCCGTCTTGGAGCAAACTACCAAAATTCAGTGTTCTATCCCCGCGATCACTAGTAAGTAAATGTCATTGTAGTCCTTCAGCTTGCTCCGAAATGCACCCTTTTTTTTATCAGGTACGAGACGTGAAATACAATCTTAAATATGGAGCTCCATTTAGCGGACTATAGAACTCATTTTTTTTGGCAAAAGAGTAGTAATAAAGACCTTCTTATGCTGAATGATACTTATCCATTATCTGTCCAATTAGAACTCAGGGCAATTCAATCTAAAAGTTTTGCACTTCCTGTATTCATTACAATATTTTCTCTGGTCGCTTGTCAAAAGAATTAAAAACTACCATTTTTTCTTTCGTTATTATTCAATAATTTTTCCGTACCTCTAAATATCCTATTTTGGAAACTTAAACTCCTGTGTATTAATAAACTGATAATCTTTAAACGTTAGAAACATATTTACGGGATTCAAAAGTTTCAGATCATGACTTTGACTTTTATGCATTCATCTTCCACACCATTTGGCAAGCGTTTGCCATTGCCCAAAAAACAAGATCTTTCGTTCATTATCCACGTGATATGAAGAATAGTTATTTTCCTGTGTACCGATTTTTCGATATGATTTTAAATCTTTAATTTATTTTTCGCACTACGAACATACAAAACCAATTAACATAATGCTTAATAATTTAAATCTTTGTTTGGTATTTTAAATAATTTATTCTACATATATAATTTAAGATATACTTCATGTATTATAAGGTATTTCTTCCGCCTTGTTAGTATACCTTCGTGGTGCCGTGGTCAGCACATTCGGCGCGCATTCGAGGTCCGTGGTTCGAGTCCCGGCGAGGACACTGCTTGTTTTTCATCTCTCTTGCTTTCAAAAAGTACCTAATGTCTCTGCAGTATAACATATCAAATTGATAACTTTTGGGAGCATTTAAAGCTTTGACATTAATTGAAGTTATTTTTAATGCCCTATTCCATAAATGTAGTAACTCATAAAAATTTTTTTATTTTATTTTTTATTTTGATTGGTGTTAAAATTTATAAGCACTTAAAGAAAATAAAATTTTTATCTTGTAAACTTTCTATTTTTTTAACACCTATAATGTACTTTTAGACTTAAGTAAAAATATAATCGAATATTATCGACTAATATTTCATTAATAGTAAAGATATTTCATTTATAATTCATATTTTAAAATGAGAAACTGAATCGTTTAAAACAAAATGTTTTTCTTGGTGGCATTTTGCCACAAATGCTTTTAATATTTATAATGTAATCAAAAAAGGACATTTTAGAAAGTGCATATTAAGAATTTAACCAGTTTTCCCAGTGTTTATATACTATCACCAACGAGAATTTCTAATAAAAATTTCTAACTAGCTTTTCTAGTATTATATATATTATATATTTCTAGTTTTTTATATATACTACATGTTTGAGTTAACAATAAATTGATAATTGCAAAGTTCTACAGCAACATAAAGATCGGAATATTCTGTGCATTTCTTGAATTTCGGAAGTACGGAAAATCCTAAGGATTGCTCGTTAGGTATAAAGTGAACCAATATCTATTCTCGAATGAAGTGGGTAAGTTTTGTCCGAACTAACTATAAACTCTATTATGTCAGAGAAATGACTTATTTAAAATTTCAGTATTTAAATTGTTAAACGAATTGAGGCCATAAAAACATTCTGCTATCTTAATTGATAAATGTCTTGAAGGTATAAATAAGACTGCATTAAAGGTGATAGTTTCTAATCACTACTCCCCGAAAACATTACCGCACCTTGGAAAATGGCCATTCTAACCCCTTTTAATATCACATTAACACAAGGCAGTAAGTTTCTCTAAATTAATTTTATGCTATATTTGATTTCTCATCAAATCTAGCACTCCAGGCATATGCTCTCACAGCCCGATTCCAGCCACCATTATGTCCATTCACATCTATCGTAGCAGTAACGGAATGAATAAAACTGTAAAGAGTGTTTGAACTTAGTTACCGTTACGAGAGTTTGAACAGTGAAACCGAATGAAACCGAGATGAATAATCTCCGTTTCCTTACTTTCAACTATAAGAGATGTCTCATCTGGATGTCACAGTCTTTCCTAAGTTTATAAGAGCCGCCTTTCCTTAAAAATTCCTGTACGAAAGTATTTCTTCTCATTGGGTGAATGTAGCTAACAAGCCAAGGAATTCGTTTTGGATAACAAGCTAAAACGAAAGTGAAATAATAAAATAAAACAAATAATAATAATATCTTTATAATAATAATAATATCATTGAATAAAATAAAACAAAATATTACCTTTAAACATATAACAAATAATCAAATGTTAAAATGTAATATAATAATATCATTGAATAAAATAAAACAAAATATTACCTTTAAACATATAACAAATAATCCAATGTATTTAAAATGTAATTGAAATTGAAAGTAGTTGAAAAGACGTAATTAAAACTCACAATAAACGTAATTAAAACTTCGAGCACTTTCATTATACTACTAATGCAATAAGGAATTTTGTTTTAGTAGTAACGTATAGGTTTGCCATTTTGGCTACATTGGCTAAATTTAAAAACCTTGGAGAGAACTTAATCGCTCAAAAGTTTAAAATGTGGAACATAAGAGGCAATTTTTAAAAACCGAAAGAAAAACATCAAAATATTTAATGAAAAATTCTTTTAATTTCTACAAAGAATAAGAATAATTATGAATTGAAAGAAATTAAATTCTTATTCTTTTAAAGCAAAAAGTGGAAAAAGAATATCATACATTGTAAAACCTAAATTAAATTTTAAAAACAATTATTCTTTATAAAAGTGCCTAAAAATGGTCAAATAATTTTTAATAATTGCTTTATAGAAATGAGCGAAAATCCATAAATTTAAGTTTTAAAAAAAATTTTTATTTAACATTACAGAAAAAAGTTAGAAAAAGGAAGCAAAGGAAATTTTGTTAGAAAAGTAAAAAGTCTTCACGTTATGGGCTTATCATGACGACTTCGAATATACATGGCCCGTGATTAGCAACAGAATAGTAATAAAAAAACCTATAAACTTTTTAAAACATCCTTTTTTATCCTTCTTTTTCGGAGCTTTCAGATAAAAAATTCGGTGTCCACCGAAAACATCGCGGACGAAAACGTAGCGGAGAAAACAACGCAAGGCGAAAACGTCGTGGTACAAAACATCCTAGGAGAAAAGAAAGCAAAGAGAAAACATCACAGTTCTAAAATATCGTCGTCGAAAACAAAGTGGTTCAAAAACTTTAGTTTTAGCAGTTTAAAAACATCGTCGTAGAAAATATCATGATAAAAAATAAAGTACCTGCAAATCATCGCATGACGATAACATTGAACACATGCGTTTGGTTTTTAAAGCTGTAAATGTATTTTCGCATAATAATTTTGGGAGGACAAGAAGGAAAGAGGGATATTTTTACTTTTATATTTCATATTTTTGAATTAACTAATAAATTTTTGCTGAAAAAGTAATAAGGAAACTTAAGCATTTAAAAATTAAAAATGATTATAAAATTAATGCAACTTATAGGCCTTAATAGAAGTTTAAATACATAGATAATTAACAACGGTCATTAATAAATTAATCTTTTTTATAAAGTTTTACTCATAATGTTTCATGAAAAATAAAGCCTAAAAATGTTTAGAAAAAGGAAGTTAAATAACTGCATGAGGTTATATCTATAAAAATTGCTTTGTTAACTATGAAATTACTTTCTTTCAAGTTTGTTAATCTGATATTATTTTGGTGAAAATTATGTCTTGTTTTACTTCCGTTTATTCTTAAAGTGTCGTTAACATTTCTTACGCTTCCAAATCTTTATGCGAATATGCATTTACAACTTTTAAAACCTGAAAAGTTCCTTTTTTCATAAGCAGTCTAATTTCTTGATCTTGAGTAATGTCCAGATTTCCTGCTACAATATGCTTGTGCTCTTCGTCAACAAATGGCAGAGTTTTTTTTTAAGTTTTGGTTTTAACAATTTAAAAAATTCTTTTCTGCGTTTATAGGATTTTTGAAATTCGTGAATTATCAACTTCAATTTTCGTCTTCGTGAAAAAGTAGTTCTAAATTTCTTACTTTATAAATTCACTTATATATATATGTATATTTATACTTTTAGTGCGGCCGGTTAGATGCAAAACTAAATGATATTGCAGTCCCATATGCAAAATTTCAACATTCTGAGAGTACCCGTTTTTGAGCTATGCGAGATACATACATATGTACGTACGTACAAACGCCACGAAAAAATCTCTTCTGAATCCATTTTAAATCAGTTTTAGAATTCATTTGGAGAAAAGAGTCCTTTATTCTGTCCTTACATACAGATGTCACGCAAAAAATCGTTAAATTGCATACGCTAGCGGTCAAAATAGATATTTTCGTTGAAATATGGTAACCGGAATTTTACGTGATTGTAATACTTCCTTTACCTTAACAAAAGGAATAAAAAATATTTATTTGTGCTAAATATGCGTTATAAGACAGAAAATCAATTTACATTACTAAATTATATGATTTTATGTAATGTTTTTTAATAAACAGAACTAACAACTATCATATGAACAAAACGGGAACTTTCTTGCAAAATAAAATTAACTATGGAATTCGAGCCCCATTAAACTGAGAGTGTGTATCATTAGAAACGAACCAGTAAATGGTATTACATAGTTTTTCTTTGAATTCATAAAACTTGTCGCCAGTATTGTGCCGAATGCATTCAAAATTTTACACCTGATTTCTCCCAATTATAATCTCACAGTGTACCAAAATGTATTACTTCCATTAACTAGTTTAACATTTTATTTGCCCTTAGTTGCCGCCAACTGAAAGAAGACCACTCTCAGTAGCTTTTACCTGCTTCAACAACCTTAGTGAGGCATAGATTACGGGGTATAATGTAAATCCCAAATCGAACGAAGTCAAGTGGCGGAAAAGCCACAACAAATTCGCGTGACTCGTTCGGTTCTGCGGAGTTTAATCCCCACCACTACCCTCTCTCCGACCCTTTAATCCCTTCATCTCGGCGAACGTAGCATGGCGTAAAATTCCATATTAGCAGAATTGCCTACAGGGCAGGTCATTCTGCTCGGCGTTTTATCGTCCCATTTTCGAATTCCATCGCCAACATGTTTTGCGGAGCTAGATCAGATTTTCAATAGTGGAATATGTATTTGAAGTATCATTTGCCTATCATTACTTTTAATTGTATTTATCATTTAATGAAAAAGTTTGTTTCCTGTTTTAAGATTACCAATTTAGGAAACAATGGGAAATTTTGAAAAGTTCGGAATAGTTTTTGACGCTAAAATTTCTGTTGTTTAGTCTTTCCTTTTTTTGGGGGGGGGAAGGTTATGATACATAACTTTCTGATATAATATTCTATGTTACATAACGTTAAGGATTCTAGTATAATGCCGGTTCCCATTCGAAGTTACACTTTTTAATCATAAAAATCTAATGTTTTTTGTAAATTATGGAAGTGCATTGTTTATTTATTTAAAGTCAATTTCTTTCTCATGAAATGCAAATACCAATCACAAAATATCTGTAAATACCATTTATTTATTTGCTCCATTTAAAAAGTTTAAGACATCTGGAAAGCCCTCACTTTTCTATACGTAAAAATTTCATCACAAAAATAAATTACAAATCAAAGCAACAAACTGACAATTCGCCAGGCCTTGAAGTTGTTATAAGAGCGAATGATGATCTGGCAGTATAAAATATCTCACACTGCATTTGAAATTCGCTGATAATTAAATCATCTCAATTTTTTAAACCTGCGAATTTTAGAATTCTTTCTAAAGCTAGCTACTGCCACAGGTCTTGATTTAATTTAATTTTCTTTTAAAACCTTCAAAATCGAATATTTGCATATGCTATTCGTCGTTAATTATAAATCTTTCCCAACTTCTTCTAAAGATGCTACACCTAGAATTCCCTCTAACGCTTATATTTTCCAGTCATAGTGTAGAGTCATTAGAATTTTTGAAGTAGGAAACACGAAAAATGAGCAATGCCCCTCTCCGGGACTCGAACGTTACACCATGAAGGCATGCAGATAGGAGGGAGAAAATACAAATAATCATAACATTTGTATCTATGTGTTTCTGCTGGTCGTATACAGATTATTATTATTAAACGCGGCTCTGTTTGTTACATATAATTTTTATTCATACACTTGACACTGTTAAATGAATCCATTGCATCATTGAAACATTTTTGTAGAAATAGATATATTTTTTGGAAGGAGGGCATTGGTTCATACTTTTTATACGTGTCATACTTTTTTTACATGATGTTGTTTAGGTCGATGTCAGTACTTGTTTATTTAAAGTATTGAAATAATTCTCAACCACCAACCACTGAGATATTTCTTTTTAAATTTTTCACACTTATATATTTGCAATGACAATGCAATATTTCACAGCATATTTTTTAAAATTTTGTATAGACTTTTTAATTTAATTGTAAAGCGATTTTTGACGTGTATTTAACATGTATTATTGTTTAACAGTCAAACTAATCATCGCAAAATAATTATTTGCGGAAAATAATTTTCCAAAACAAGATTTTATTGAATCTCTAACAAAATTTACTGAATTTTAGGGTTTTATTCCAGTTTCAATTGCTAATAATTTTGGGTGTTCTGACATATATCTGAATACAAATTTCAAAGAGAAATTCCTAAATAAATTCAATGTAATCCTATACCTTCATATACGGAGAGTTTTAAAAACAATGGAGCAAACTTTAAAAGTTGATAAATTACACGGCAGCAAACATTTATCACAGAAAGCATAGTTTTACGTTAAGCGGCTAGGCACTGAAGAACGCTTTCTGTTATCACTCCTACTCCGTCTTTCGTAATAGAACGACAAAGAATTATTTACATTTCTCTTCATTCGTATATCGATTCAATCTAAGTCATTAATGACTAATCTAAGCCACTTTAAGTTGCCTTAGTTTAGTTGGTAATTGTACTGCTAAGCAAATTTCTGAAAATTTTACACTTTTTTCCTGTTTTCTTATTTATATTACAATTTTTGAATTATTTTTCATATAAAATGTAGTGTATCAAAGTATCCTCCTCTTAAATGAAAATCCTGAACTCATGCAGCAGCATGATAACACTACCCGAATTTGATAACTTCATAAATGAAAATATCAAGTTGAAAACATAAAGTATGATATTATGCCTAATATAACTGCAAGTTTATTGCATACATCACTGCTTCGTATTTAACAGAGTTTTCTGGAACTGCTATCATAAATTCTCGAATACAAAGTTATTTCTGCATTCCGAAGCAGCAAAATTTTTTACGAAATCTTAGTTAAAACACAGATAGCCATTTTCCGAGAAAAGATTTGGGTAGTTTATCTAAATTTCATAATTTACTTTAGAAGCATTCTCTACAGTGTAAAAACAATGCTTTTTCCGTTTCGATTTTAGCCCTCTAAGTATGGTAAAAAGGGGGCCCTCCTAAGGTTGCAAAATATGTCAAATAGAGGGAACAAGGGATCACTGCGAGCTTAATTTCAGCTAAAATACAGTCTTTCTCAAAAAAAAAAAAAGACTCTAAAAGAAAAGGTGCGAACGTAAAATGGGGAGGCAGAGGTTGGTAGAGTTTGCATCGAATAGCAAACAGGCAACCGAAATTAGCATAAAACGCAATCCCCAGTCACATCGCAACGCCTTCAGAATGGTCATGCAGGACCTATATATCAGTTTGCATGCAGCTATGGTTCTGCATAATTCGAGATAACAAAAGGGGAAAGCATGAGCCGAAGACATTATTTGCACGATAAAATGCAGTGAAGAGCTGTAAGAATGTTGTCAGGATAGTGCAACACATACCATTCTTGCGAAAGAGGTGAATGCGCATAGTAGTGTGATTAGTAGTTTGTGGAATCGTTAACAAAGTTATCAAAACCCCTTTAGAAGACGCGGGCCTGGACTCCCGAGGATTACCACAACAGCAGACGATCGTTTCCTGTTAGTATGTACAACACACGGTAGATCACTAACAGCAAGACACCTAGTACAGCAACTCTCTGCTGCCGTAGAACAGCCCATATCCCTCCAAACTGTGTCGCGTCGACTGAATGAAGGTGGGCTGCACGCCCGGCAATACGTGGTTTGTGTTCCTTTTCCCCATCGCATGTCACAGTGCGGTTGAATTGGGCCCGTGCCCATCGCAGATGAACATCAAAGCAATGGGGCCCCGCAATCTTTACGGATGGGTCTAGATTTAACATCCAAAACGATTAAAAAATATGGCAAGAGCCGAAGACATGCTATCAGGTGCCAAACATTATCGAAAGAGGCCATTCCAGAGGAGGGGGCTTGCTTGTATGAGCTGTGATAACAATGAACGGCCGCACCGACTTTTACATAATTCCTGGTGGTTCCATCGCAGCCCACTGATATCGTGATGAACTTTTACACCCTCTTGTGCGTACTTTTATAACTGTGATGGGAACCAAAGCGATATTTATGGACGATAATGCCCGCCCGCATGGAGCTCGGGTTGGTGAGGATTTATCTGGAGAGTGAAACCTTTCCACTTCTATCTTGGCCTGCTAGATCACCGGACCTGAATCCCGTAGAGCATATGAGACATGTTAGAACGACGGATAGTAGGTCTCAGTGTGCCGGCAGGCGCTCTCCAAGAGCTCCAGCATGCATTAGTACAGGATTGGGAGTTACTGCCACAACAAGCGTTCAACGAACATAATTGTCACCTTGCCGCGCTGTTGTGAAGCATGCCTCTCAGTTAGAGGCTATCATACCAGTCATTAGTTTTATGTTCCACTGCACATTCTTTCTCATTTGCTCTTTCGCGATGGGAAGGTCGTAATACAATGTTCTTTTGTATGTCTTTGCTTTACTGTTTACTGCGTGGTCTGGTAATGCCACAACAACCTCTTGGATTAATTTCACGCATATCCATTAAATACTTTTTGTTTTATTCTGTGGTCTTTCTTTGACGCTTATTCTTTTAGCAGGAGTGTATATTGCTTCAGAGAACTGAGGTTTTTTGCCTTTTGTTGTAAAGCAATAAATTTCCGTTGCGTCATAGATGAGAATTTTTGCTACAAAAGTTTTCCTTTAACAGCCTTAAACTATCAAAATAAAATTGTTCGTTGAATATCTGACTTGCCGTAAAGAATTCTCAGTACTTACAATTCCCTTCAGTTAGAGACAAAGCTGACAAGTAGAACAGGAAGGTCGGGTAATTTCGTGGACTTCGTCACATATAAGGAGAATACGAGCCAGTTTCTATTTAAAAGATACTTCACGAAGGCATCTCTTTCTTTAAGCAGATAGCACTTATATTTTAAACCAAAAGTGATGAAATAAATTAAATAATTTTTTATTAAAATTGTATTTATTGCATCGTGAGTGTTTTTCTTCTCTTATGTTTGAGATTTCATCGTGAGTGTTTCTTCTTCTTTGTTTAAGATAACTGTTTTTTTTTTTGGCAAAAATTTGAAAACTTAGCTGGCTAGCTGCTATGTTTTCACATTTTTTTTTTAAATAGTCGGATAAAATCTTAGTCATGCAATACCCTGTCTTCTCATCTTTTGCTTGATCCAGAATTTATTCATTGCATTCGCTTTCTCCAGTTTCATATAGAGAGATATTTATATCCTCTGCTTATATCAAGGATTAAATACAGTCTCGGTTTATGGTATGAATATATTAGCAGTATATAATACTTAATGGCAAATTTTAGATGCCTTGTAAAATTAAATCGAAATAAATTTGAAATTTAAAAAAATAATTGCACTTATTTTTGTAATATTTGCTTAAAACTAAAATGCGTTCATTAGTAGCTTTTGGGACAAACAGAAATCTGTTGTATATAATACACAAAATTAAATATACGGTTCATAGGTTTCGAATAAAGCGGTGAGTGAAAGAAGGAAAAAATGTAAAAAGACTTTGCTGTTCATTATGGAATCTACATATTGTATCAAAATCTTTAGGTATGTCGTTACATAATTTGATCTATTTGAATAGAATTTGTTAATTTATAAGCATATAAATGCAAATAAACTAATTTTTATAATTAAAAAATGCAAAATTAAAAAGAAATATGGCTTAAGTATGCTTATAAACTGAATATTATTTGTTGTCAGTTTCTGAGAAAATTTAGATATTAATATCTAAAGTGTTAGCTTTCCTTTCGTATCTACGCATAGTTAAATTATGCTGTATTGTGATTAGACTTAATAGCAAATAATAAATCTGTCAAGATAAAATATTAAGCTGTCAAATAGCAAAATTTAATAAAATTTAGACATGAAATGAGAGATAAACTGAATGTCAAGAATATTTTGAGGCTGGAAGCATTCTTAATGGATTCTTTTCAAAATTTTTGAAGTATTACATTCTTCATATTATTTTATACCACTCTTCTATGCATTTATCACTCGCGCGATTTGGCACGTGTTGCCATTGCAGAAACATTCGATTTTTCATTTAGCTTGCAACTAGTTAGTTTCCAATCGGGCAAAACATTCTCTTCATTTTACTTTTCAAAATGAATCAATCTGTTTCTGCCTAACAAGCTGAAAGATTAAAACGCAGCAACTAAATCATAAGCAGTTGAATGTATATGCATAATAAACCTCAAATTTGCGTTCAAATAGAATTTATGTTACTTTACCTCATATATGTAATTTAAATTGTAAATTCTAACTGCATCTTGCAAATGCAACTATATCAATGTGGTAACAAGCAACTGCATGTGTATTTGAGTATATGCTCTAAAAGTGTTCCAGACCCATCAGCGGTTGAGAGGTAAAGTCACTGAACACTAGTAGTTCGGTCCGGGGTTCGAGTCCCGGTGAATGGGCTGGCTGCATGGACGTTTCGTGGTTCTTTCTATGTATAATGTGTATACAAGCGAGTTTTCCTTAGAAAGTCCTCCAAGAAGGCATTCCTCTCCTTAGACAGAGAGCCTTAGTGTGCTTTGCCTTTCATCCTGAATAGTTTATTTCTTTATACTGATGTTTTATTACTCTTTTCCGATTGTGAGAGAAAACCAGCTAAATTAACTTCAATTTTCCATTTCTCATTATTCATCTTATCCTAATGTTAATTCTGATTTTGTTTTCCTGCTAGTTAGTTTAATAAATAAGCCGTAATTGAAAGACGCGGGTGAAAATTTCAAGTACTAGAAAATTCAAATTAAGAAAACTTTCGAGAAAACTTCATTTCTAAATGCCTAGAATGCAGTGTAATAAATATATAAATATACATATAAAAAAATAACGCAGAACTTACGGCTTACCTTAACTACGAAATTTATTTCGCTACACTGGAAATCTTAAAAAGTAATTAAGATCGAGAACTTCAGTTTTTAATCGATATTACATTAAGAATAGTACTACATAAATTGTTAGTGGCAAGAAAAAGATTCTTCTGACGAAGAATTAAACTGCTTGTTTCTTCTTGTGAGTATGAAAGTGAGTATGAAAATTAATAAACTGGTATTAAATAAAAATACTTATGTAAACTCTGTAACAAAAACAAAATTTTAAAGACAATACTTTTTGTAACCAAAAAAAAAAAATTTAAAGGCGTTATTATTGAAATTTTATTTATTTTTGAAATAAAATACTTTAGATGTCTTAGAATGCAGAAAAAGTACAAAATATGAACTGACTCACACAGTTAAATATCTTTTGCATACCTGAAATACCCTAAATTTATTTTTAAACACTCATAAACGCAACTGTTCCCCGCGCCTTGTTTGGAGGTAGGGTGGATTAACTAATCCAGAAGACTCTAGAAATGCAGTTTATTAACATTTAAGAATTCTGCAAAGGAGGTTGGAAGCTTAATTTCCGTAGTTTGGAGATTATATCTGACTTATATTTAGAGAATGGAATGCAAGGAAAATAATGCCATCTTCATTGGAAGAAAGTCTGATCGAAATTTCTGTGTTAAAGAAATTGGACTTAACAAAGATTAAATTTAAATTTTTTAATAAATTTCGCTTGAAGGGAGATATATACTTATTAGAAGCTTCAATTATAGAAGTTTAACTAATTGAAATTCTGCTGCACTTTACAAGGAATTCCTATTCATATACTCGTAATTGCTCGGCTGATCGAAAAATAATGCTGTATTTTAGCTTATCAGAAGCCAGCATTCAAATGATCCTGTAAGTGAAAAATTTATAGACTGATATAATTTTGATATCATGCCCTTTCTTTCCCAGTTTCACTGAACTAAAATGTCACTAATGTTTTTCATACGTAAGTCAGTAAAATTTGTCATAAGTAAAATTTTCAGATACTATCAGTCGGATTGGTGCTTGAACTTTATATAAACGCATAACAGGAAACCATTTCGAAAATCTCACCGAGTTACGGATTCCGATTTGTTTTTCAGTGACCATAGAAAAGATATTGGAGTATAGGAAGTATAAGCATCATGCATTCTTAAGTTTAATAGAACCGTAAATGAAAAGAGGATTCTTTATAATAATATTACTCGCGGAAGACGATAATTGAGCTCAAAAGCACCAAACATGAATAGATTAAGTTTAATAAAATATTAATGCAGATACCTAGTCTTATAAGTTAGACAACTTGGAAGGGGTTTAGACACCGAACGATCTGTTTGATCAACAGACATGGTGTGATTTAACGGGATAATGCTAAGCTCCATATGGCAAGAATGGTGAAATAAAATACTCTTAGACGGGAAATTTTGCTCAACCATCTAAGAGTCTAGATATTGACTCTGACTAGGTCCAGGTTATCACAGGTTTTTATTGATGATAGGAACTTCTGCAGTAAAATAGGAGATAGAAAATTTAATACGCGAATACTTTTTGGGAAAAACAGAAATAACTTTTTATAAAAAGCCATTGCTAAGCTGCTTGAAATATCAAAATGATGGAGATTACATTAATTAATTAAACTGATGCTACAAATCATGCATATGTGTAAATATGTGTATAATATTCCATTTGAAATTTCTGTCTCCGTCCTCTGTTACCTTCTGATCAACCCGATATTTTCTATCCATCTCCTTGGCGTACTTTTCGTATCCCTGGATCTCGCCAATTTGAGGAAACCCCGATACCCTAATCTGGATGTTGTTCAACTCGAAATCGGATCCTTTTTGTGTGGGTCCGTTGAAGCCATTTTTAGACGTTTCGGATTAAGGGAGTCCGTCGCCCGATGATTGCCTGTTAATCTGTCCATTCGCTCTCTGAAAGCTTCCAGGATGAGAGGGATTTAACAGTTGCCCCATTGTTGCAATACCTCCATGCAGGTGTCTCCCACGTCCATTTGTCCGAGTCTTTGACTTGAAGTCTAAAATGGACTTTATCGGCAGAATTCACTCTTTTGAGAAATGAACGGGGAAGGAATTGAATTGAGATCCAATAAGGAAACGTTATTGGCCTGATGTAAACACGTAAGATGGATCCGATTACACAAAACCATAAAAGCGAAAATATAGTGGGAATGTTAGGATACTTTCTTTTATTTATTTTATCAGATTCGATTTACAGTGTGAGTTTTGATGGGCGGACTTAAGCGTGATATATTATTTCTAAAAAAGTTATCAAATAAATTTTATATAAAATGGCTGATTTTGTTCTGTGTTCCCAGGTAGGGATTTGTTAGAAAGGCCATGAAACATTTTTCTTTCAGTAAAACAGAAACAAAAGTCATTTAACGTAGTCAGATTGCTTATTGTACTTCTCATGTTTCTAACTATTTTATAATTATAACTTTTAGATTTATATAATGAATTAATTTACTTACGGAGTTGCACATTTTTATAGCTTTTTATTTATATAATGTATATTGCAGGCAAAACGCAACAGAACTTCGACCTGTCGAAAAAAACTGAAAAATCAGAAAAAATTTTGGAGTAATCGGAAATTTCGTTTGATGAAACGTTTAAGAAGTTAAGCCTGAAAAATATTTCAGACCCTGTACAGTTATTAAATTAAACAAGACGGAGGCTGTTGCTTATAGAAATGATAAAAACTAACCGGCTGTATACAAAATGTTAAAACATAATCAAAATAAGCATATTCAACTTTTTATCATTTATTCACATCGGATAAATGCCACTTGAATTGCAGTCCTATGAAATCAGACGGCTCTTAAGAGAGTCAAATGGTACATAGCCCATTCGAAAATCGTAAAGAAATCTGATTAAACTTATTCTTTTCATTTGTTGTTACACTATTGACTCCGTTCTTGCGTGTTAATATGCTACAAAATCAACCTCGGTTGTATTAAACCTCGTATAACAGCGAAACTTAGTATATTACTGCCATAATCTAATTTACATAAATGCAGTAAAGTTAATTTCCTATACTGCATATAGTAGTGCATTACCAACATTAAATAAATTAGTAATATAGCATATTAAACTCTGTATTTGACATTCACAGTATATATTTTTATTTTCTCAACCACACGAAATTTATGATTTTCGCCTTTTAGCTTAACACGGAAAAAGACAGCACAATAATAAAAGATTACTAGGCATCTATCATGTAGCATACGCATGGTCAAACTGCAGCTGCAGGATCTCTTAGGTGCGGTTTACATCACGAAAAAACATTAGTTTAATTTTGAAATACAATTCTAATTTCAAACAAAAATCGTGTTATAACACGCCGTTTTAACAAGGCGTGTTGTATAAAATTGCTGATTGTTAGCAATTAGTAATTTCATATTCAAATTACTTTACATGCATAGCAATCAATATCAGACAGTTTTGTAAGGAAAATAAATTACTACTTTTATCCTAACTCAATAGCTTGCTTAAATTGAATTTCGTACATGGAATTGCAGTTTCTTCGTTAAGCAATTCCTGCTTCGCTTGTGTAGAATTAAGAGTAGGTAAACAGGCAAAAGTGCATGGGGAACAGAGGTTTCACTAGGATCGACTAGAATCAAAAAGCTACGCTAACCAGCTAGAGTCTGACACCCCACTGGCGTCGCATTCGGTGGCTATGGATGATGGATGAGACTAAATCGCGGGCTTGTGGCAACTTTAAAGGGACTGAGAGCTAAAATTTTTTAACCGAAAGTTTGGAACTAACTGTATTCTCTTTTCCTAAGGTACAATGGAGTTATACTTTGGAATTGTTAGATTTAAATATAAGAGGATATTAACATAAAAATTAGGCAAAATTACATAGTAAAAACTGTTGAGTGTACTCATTATAATATTAGATTATGTAAATGCAATGGAATTGGTACTTTAGAGATTTTTATGTAAGTAGATAAACACACAGGGTTTGATTTTGCTAATATCGAAGTGTGTGGTTCTTGTTATGTGAGGGTGTTTGTTATTGGTAAGACTGTACTAAGTTCAGATCTTTCAGTCCGTAGTCCAGAGTCCTAAATAAAGTTCACGAGCTAGCTCAGGACGTCTGGCATTTTGATAAATTATGGAGATAGTTGCATTGCTGAGAATCAGTTATTGGGGTGTAGCCTAGCCATTGCTCTTTCTGCTTTTTATTTTCGTTCTTAAGATGACTTGGCATAGTCCCAGTCCTACAGCACTGAGCTATTGGTGTATTTTCATGATTTTTGGATATAAGTAAAGTTGAGATATCATTATTATTCTGAAGTTAAGGTCAGGCTTCCGGATGTGCAGATCACTTGTAAGAAGGCAGAACAGGTAAGGGTCTCCATCTTCTTTGACTCCGCAGACGCAATTGTCGCCTTTAGATAGATTCTTTTTAATAAATCTGGATATGAGCTATTACCGGTGAGGTAATATGTTAAGAAGAACTTACAGCTTCTGATTTCAGTGCTGACTTTTGAGAAGAACTTGTAGGTTTCCACCCTTTTATTTCACAGTTAAATGTGGGAACCTCTTACACAGATAAGCGAATAATTGCTTGAGTGTGTGAACAGAGACGTAAGATTCAAGAGGGGTTAATTACCCTTTATTTCTCAAAATAAGGAGGAACACAGTCGGCTCCTATCTCAGACAGTACAACAAAGCCTCCACTTGGGTTTGAACTTAAAGTAATAAGAATTAAAGCTAAACTAATGCTTAACTAAAAAGATGTAGCCGAAGCTATCAGGATTCTAAGTAGTTGGCCCCTAAATCTCAATTAAGTAGGAGAAGCTGTCGAGGGTCTGAAGTACGGCCGAGCATAGCTTTAGAGAGAGACGTAGCCCAAAGGCAAACGCGCCCTAGTCCGAAACGCTGGCTGTCTAGCGAAGTCAGTGAAACATCGACTTAAATACTACTCTTATTCGTTTGCATTAAACGCGTTTCTAAAAATACATTCTGGTAGGAAATTGTAAGCTGAAATTAGGAGAGACAAGAAAGTGTGACACACTTAAAGTAACTATTATAAACTTAGGATAAATCTTACAAACTAATGGGTGCAATGGTCCGTCGTGGTGTTATTGTACTCTTCTTAGTACACTCTTTTTGGCTTAGATGTTTGTATAGAATTTGTCATAGTTGCGATTTTGGAAGCTTGATGTTGAGGAACTCGCTTTCTTGACAAGGAGCTGCTTCTTTTGCAAGATTGTCAACAGTGTTGTTGCTAATGCTGCCGCTGTATCCTTCTATCCAAATTATGATTATTTCAATATTGTTGAGATCTTAAGATATTTAATTAATTTCGTAGGCCAGGGGAGAATAGTTATTGGAATTTCGGGTGAAAAATAGGGCTGCTTGGCTGGGTGTTAACTGATATTTTGGAGAAGTTATTCATTGACGCAATGCTGATATCAAATTTTATGGCTGAGTGTTCCGCTTGATGCAGGCTATTGGAGTTGTTTAAGTACACTTCCCATTTTATTTAAGAGTCCAGATATTGCTAGATTGGAAAGAATGTTGCATATCCAACTTGTCTTTTTATTTTTGATCCTTCGTGTAGGCTATAATTCCTTTATTTTTGCCTTCGGCGTTCTTTTGGATTTTTATTTGGTATGGGGATCGACCGGATGTCTTTTGTATGCAGGAAAGCGCTGTTCTGCAGAACAGATGTAATCCGTGAATTTAATGTGTTTTTTGAGTTGAAGAATTGAAGAGTCAACAGTCTCATGAATTGCTTGAAGAAGTAGCAGCATAATGCTTGCCAGAACATCGCTGAAGGTGGTTGGAAAACTGCGCTTGATATTTACTGCACCTAAACTTAGCTGTATGTATGTTAGCAATCTCTTTCTTTTTTCTTCATCGGCAAGGCTGATATCGCAGCTTCGTGTGTGAAGATCTTTGTGATGATGGTTTTGTATAGGGCCTCGGTGTTGTTTTGTAACTTTCTGTCCCGGCTCATGAATAGCCAGCTGTTCTGTCAATGGCGGAAAGAAAAGAAGCTTATAACCTGCGATAGTAATTTTGTTTCTCAGACTGTAGATACCATTAGACATTTCGGAGCAGAAAACAGAAAACTCACTACTTTCGCCGTGATTCGAATCACGGATCTTCCAACTGTTGCAAGGAACGCTTTGATAGCAGCCATGAGGAAATAAATCACTATGTTATGCTCACACGAATAAAAAGCTTTTTGTATTATGTGTAAATCGGTCTGTTAAAATCAAATGGGAGGAAAAAATTCCAAGCGAATTAGGGAGAAAAAAATTCTAAACGAAAAGAATATGTTTCCTTTTTAACCTGAAAAAAAGTGTATTCATGCAAAAATTTGGAATTTATACGTCCTACAGGAACTTACTTTATTGAATACAAAACAAAAGAAAAATTACTTATTTTTTACACTATATAGCCGCATTAATTATCAAATTTCGAGTGAGTGTTAAGTTATTTGAAGCATTTAAAATGTTTCAATGTTTTTGAAATCATATAAACATCTGTTTGAGGCTTTTGGTAGAATCAAGTTGCAGCTGTTCCGTTTTTTTCGGATTTTAACATGCGTTGTCTAATGATATGAATTTGACCACTCCTGGTATAATATGTACACTTTCTAGGGACGGCAGGTAAACAGAAACTTGTGAGCTTACGAAAACATTGCATAAACAATGAAACAAATGTCTTAATAGCGTATGTCTGTTTATGCTCTTAATGGAATTTATTGCAGATGCGCAGTACTGGATATGTTCAGACTGCTGCATTTCACCACGTTTAGCATCTTCTCTCACAACGAGCATTTTGGATTTATAAATCCCTTTTTTGTATTTTAATTTTTGAAAGGATTTTTAGACTTTAAATATGAGACAACCGTGCGATTGATCTTGGACTTAATTAGAAGTAATGCCACAGATTACAGCCTCGCCTCTTCGCTGCCAAATGTAAGTTAAGAAAAAGCTTTGATTGGTAAGTTGTACTTTATGACACATAGTGATTCGATAGTCCATTTCGGTCGTTATAAATTACTTCCAAAATCTGATCTCAAAGAACAAATCTACATGTTAGCTAATATGCAATCATATAAATAAGAAGGAAATTAAGTAATTGCATACATTATTTCGTTCTTTGGTATTGCAAAATCAAATAATGAATGAAAATAACGTGTTGAAGTCCGTGTTGTAAATACTGTTTCACAATCCATTGCAGAAGCGAATTTTCTTAATAACTAATTAACAACACAACTGCATATGAAATAATTCCAGGTGTCAAAGAATTACGTAGTACTTAACATACACATTTAGTTCGAAAGCCGATTCTAGCGTGCAATAAATAGCAATTTATTTGTACAATCATTTTAAACTGCGGGATCTCTCATTAACTGAATATTTTCTCAAGTCATTCCGTGTCGAAAGATAGAAAAACAGAAAATGCCAATCAAAATGTGGTGTAGGATGTTGTTTGATGATGGGAAGGAATCTGTTCAATTTGTATAATATTGAGTTATTTTGATAAAATCCTAAGAAATTTCATCCCATTTAATTTGCCAAAAATTGGTGTAAATAACGACAATTATGCCAACTTTTAATTGATAATGGTCTTCAAGGTTACGGGAAGTGTAATTCCAATACGAAAAAGAGGGTTTTTCGTATATGATATTGGTAATTTTTTTAACACAAAAATACTATAAACCGATATCTGAAAACCACTCTCATAAATAATGCTTCTATTTTTCGAATTGCTACACATATTACAAGAGATAATACAATACGACATACCAAGAGCAATTATAAGAGATAATTATCATAAAATAGATAATTTAAAATAATAATACGCATATATATGGGATTTATATTGTAACTTTCTTTTAACAATATTCCATTTGTCTGTTTATTACTGGAAACCCAGTTCAACTCTGGAAAATTCGCATTATGATAGAAAAAAATTATAGAAGGACTTCAATACATTAAAAAGATAAATAGAACTAATTTATTGTATCTCTGTTTGTCGTTATAGAATATTAAAAAAAAATAAATAAAAGGTTTCAAATTTTAACGGTCGCCCAGAGGTGCTTGTTAAGGTTTTTTACGTTCTCACTGAGTTCGCAAGCTACCAATCTGCTATTGCACTCACAGCCCCCTTTTTTTATCTTTGTCTTTTTAGCTTTTATTAAGCATCGTTTTCTTCGATGTTAACGCTATATGCATTTCAACAGCAAAACCACAAACGTTTTAAAAGCAGCATAGCAGCTTATGTTTAGAATTTCCAGTGCCGTGTTAAAGTGTTGCCATACTTTTTTTTCAATCCTTTTCAGTTCATCATACATCAATGTTCAGTTTTCTTAGGTATGCAAAACCTTTATTTGTATTGTTATCATTAATATTTTGTGTGTTAATTTTATTTATAAAATATCAAGTTATTCACACTTACGTCACATAAAATTAAATTCCCAAGATCACAGCAAAATCACAAGATCTTTAAAAACGGCATATCTTTTGAATTTATGCAGTCTCGCACGCTGGAGAAAAAATGTTTAATCCGTATAATGTTGCCACTACTTGCTTTGAAATCGTTGAGTTTTTTCATTAAAAACTCATTAAAGTTCCACCAAATGTGAAACATATAATTGAAAATTCAAAATTCAGGCTTCCAGGTGTGCATGTTGGAGTAGAGGAGTACGTTATTCAAAATTCATTGGCTTTAAGTCCTTAGGTACCATCGTTTTTTCGCAATGTGAGGAAAATACATACATGCGCGCAGATTCTCTATAATTTAATTTCTTGAAAAATAATACAGGGCAATAATACTGTATTTGGTTCTAATAATTTGAAAATTGATTTTCTTTTATAGTGAACTGTCACAAAATCCCATTTTGAGACAAATAGTCCGTTTTGAGCTAATAATCAACACTTTACATCTTATTCTAAACAATAAAGGACATACTTCATTTCTTAAAACATTTAATATCTCGAAACAAAGTTCTGTGATGTGTTCATTATCTTTAATTCGTTGATTTAGTGTCTTGGCAAAAGAGAGAGTTTACTCTGCCAGGACTGAGTGTTCGGTGCATATTCTTGGCAAACATCTTCGTGAACAGCTTAAAGTCCTGATCTTAAACAGGGAGCTGAATGCAGCTATATTCTGTGGTAGGATGCTGTGATTAAGTTGGAGAATAACTGCACTTGAAAGAGATTTAAAATCCTCTTTTATTAAATCACTATTATGTACAACCACTTCCCAACTCGGGAGGGATACAGAAACTAAAGATCACACTTGGGTCTAAAATGAACAATCCAATAATTTAAACTAAAGTTAAATAGAAATTAAGTAGTTGTTGCTCGCAGAGCTATAACGCGAGGTTGGCCTCTACACTAAATCGTGCGTAGCAAGATTTATTAATACTGACGCACTTGGAATTACTTCAATAAGCAATCACGTAAAAGCACTATGGCTTAGAATTTAAATGCTAGCTAGTCAGGAGAACGTCGAATAGCGTGATCGTGATCTGAGACTAAAAGCTCTCCCACACTGAGAGGTTTCTACCTCCGGTTTAAATATAACTTGGCTCCACTTCAAATTAGCATAAAGCTGAAAACGCGCGCTTCTTCTAACGGGAAGTTTAAAATGAGAATAGATAGAAAAGAATAAATTAAAATAAAACTTTGTTAGTTTAACTAAAACCTTACAACTCACTTGAGGAACTATTGTAATGGACTATTGTAATGGATCCTTCAGGATGGTTTTTTCTTTTGATGAAGAAATCATAGTCATACGGAATTATATCGGATGAATATGGCAGGTACTCCAGCATCTTTCACCGCCACTGTCGCAGGAGAACAATTACAGTGCTCACATAATGACACTACACATGATCATGGAAAATGACAATGTACAGTGTCATTCTCAATAATAATGTACAACAAGACATCTCTTACCAGTGAACAACGTGACATCTGTTACCAATAAATAATCGTCACTTTTTCTCGAGTTTTTGTCGCAAATGATGTCTCAGGTAAGAATCCCGTCATTCTCCGCGACAATGTGCAGTGTCATAATCAGCTGTGCGGTACAGCTGTCATGGATCTTCCGCTACGGTAGCGGTGCGAAGTACTAGAACACCAGTCATACTCGTCGCATGTTTATGATTTCCTCTACAAAATAAAAAAATAATATTTGCAAGGAATCTATTACAACAATACAGAGGAAGTCATCCGTGCTATAGGGCGTTTGCTGTGGGACATTAACAGCACTGAACGTTTTTATAGTAATAAATAATAGACTAGTACAATATTTGAATAGTATTTGCACATGGATGCATCCTACTTTTAACCACTCACATGTTGCATTTTATTTTTATTTTTTTTATCTTTATCTGACATCCAAAATTCTTTTAATACTTCTTTG
Source organism: Stegodyphus mimosarum (assembly GCA_000611955.2). Classification (NCBI taxonomy): domain Eukaryota; kingdom Metazoa; phylum Arthropoda; class Arachnida; order Araneae; family Eresidae; genus Stegodyphus; species Stegodyphus mimosarum. The sequence goes on along the minus strand of KK113693.1, from coordinate 29,508 downwards.
CAAGCGTAAAAACCATGCAGCTTATAAGCTGTACACATTTCTTCGTTGTCTTTTACCTCGCCGCCCCGACTCCAAATGCTATAAATAGTCAAACGTTTTAGAACACATTTATTAAAAAATACCACGTCTAAACATACCTTTTTCGTTCAAATACGCGCACTTCAAAAGTTAGTTGTAATTTAATTTTCCTTTATTTACTTATTTATTCCAACTTTATTATCAATAAAATGATTAGAATCTTGCAAAATATTCAGAATAATTGCGATGTAATTGTTTTAATATGTAACTGTATTCTGTCTACTCAAGATATGTAACATTATTCTATACCCTTCCACCAAAGTATAAAGAAGCCAATGTTTCAATAACAAAATAACGCATCATCTATTTTTCTTGGAGCCATAAATTTTCCCTAGCCATAACTTTAATTCCAACAAGATGAGTAGCATATCGAATTAAAACTTAAAAAGAAACTAACCCATGATTGCTAGAAATCAATTCGTGCATTACGGCAGCCTTTTCTTCGTTAATGCCGAAGATCAAGGGGTCAATTTCTTCCTTTACTTTTGATGAGGGGCAGGGAAAATAATCCAGAATCCTACTTTGTTCGAGTTTTATAAAAAATTTAGTAAAGAACTCTTTTTTTTTTACCTTAACGAGTTTGAGTGGCCTATAATGATTTTGATTTAATATGTAGACTTATTGTTTAATGTTAATGCTTACAGGGTATTTCTCCCGCCTTCTTAGCATACCTTCGTGGTGTAGTCGTCAGCAAACTCAGCGCGTATTCGAGAGGTCCGTGGTTCGAGTCCCGGTGAGGGTATTGCTCATTTTTCATCTCTCCTGCTTTCAAAAATAACCTAATGCCTCTACATGCTTATCTATATTTTGATGGCTGTAAAGTTAATAGGATATCTTACAGGTTGGGGAGTGACATTCTTAGCAATGCAGAAATTGCGAATTTTCATAACACTGACACACATATATGGTATTTTCCAATGTGCATATTTAACGCAAATATCTTTTCATTTAAAAATCTGAATATATGTATTACTGTTTTCATAACACGAAGAAAATGTAGAGAAAGCAAGCAGAACCAGTCTTACTTCTGTGGAAGAAATTCGCGTCCGCAAAAGTTGATTCTTGTCAAAAAACGAAGTATTTCCAGTGAATTTTCAGCTACCCAATTATCAACTGGTATATCACAGCTGCAAACATATGCTTCATTATCTCTGATTTGGTGACGTTATTATTTTCAGTTAGCATGTACAATCTCGTCCTGGCTAAATAAATTTGTGGACACGATCATGCTTCAGAAACGAACTGACGAAGGATAGAGAGGACCTAAAATCAACATTTATCGACCATGTGCTTTGGTAAGTGCTGCTACTGAGCGAAATTAAAGATATTTAAGTCATTTTCCACGCGCCTTACATGCAGAAAATTCTAAGAGAATATATTTCGGGTTTACTGTAGATGCAGTTTTTCTCGCAAATTTTGTTTGACATTTTAACTTTCACTTATAATTATGAATCTTTGAGAAATTTAATCTTGTATGAGCTGTGTTTCTTTTAATTTTTATTACATTGTCATAGTCTCTTGAATTTTTTTGCCCTTAGCCAGTATGCACGCCATTTTTTTGTCGTTTTCAGCCATATTGATTCTCATTGCAAACCGTGTTGGATCAGTTCTAGGAATAAATTTTACGAAAGTTTTTCCCTTATTAATTTAATTCTTATATTAAAAATTGATTATTAAGGAAAACTTGATCACAGTTGGAATCAGAAAAGCAGTTTTAATTTTTGAATGCTTTGGGTGTTGTTCCCTGTTGACGATTATTAAAGTACACTCAAATCCCTTTTTTCCTATTCCTCTTTCTACTATATTCTTTATTTGAATTATTACAAAATAAATATTACTCATTTTATTATCAAATAGAAATTCCTGTCCTTTGTTCTCATTGTGGTAGTGAATTAGAATTGACTTTTTACTTTTCGCCTAAAATTACTGTACTCTCACATATTTTCTCTCTCTCCCTATTTATCTATCTATAGACAGGTAGATAGATAGATACTGATATAGATAGATAGATAAATAGGTAGAACGATGAGCATACACACACGCACATAGGCATGCATATATTTACGTCATATTTTTATTACTTTTCTGAATTATGATTTAATTGCTTTGAAACTTATAGCATTAATTTATTCTTAACTGTTTGTAAAAAATGTATACACACTCTATAACAAAAAAACCGACGCACCAAGAAGAAAATGCCCGATGGAGACAAAAATTGGCGGACAGAAAATTATGCATAGGATAAAAAATGATTAAAATTTCAGAACAATTGAATGATTTATTTCAGAGTTATATAGTTACAAAGTAACGAGTTCAATAGAGTGTTAACCGCCCCTCGCTAGCCTGGATACAAGCTGCCACACGGCGTGGCATAGACTGGTAAAGCTCTGGGAGGTCTGTTGCGGTATTTCTTGCCAAATTTGCTCCAATTGTTGGACTAGGTCATCAACATTCCATGGTAGATGCAGTCGCCTTCCCATTCCATCCCAGACATGCTCAATGAGAGAGAGATCTGGCTGGCCAAGGATCTGTTTGACAAGCTGTAGTACAGTTCCTAGCAACACGTGCCGTATGTGGTCTGGCATTATCTTGCTGAAAAATAAGGCCAGGGTACTGCAAAAGGAACGGTAGTAAAACAGGTCTCAGAATGTTGTCGACGCACCGCTGTGCTGTAAATGTGCCTCTAATGATGACAAAAGGAGTTCGGGTATCAAGGGAAATGGCACCCCAGACCATAACTCCTGGTTGAGGGCCGGTGTGGCGTGCAATAGGGAAAATAGAACCGTCACGCTGCTCTGGACGTCTCTAGATACGTCTTCGATGATCGTCACGACACAGTTGGAAGCGAGATTCGTCGGTAAAGACTATACGTCCTCAGTCAGCATCATTCCAACCTGATCGAGTCAATCACCATTGTAATTTGGCTCAACAGTGTGTAGCCGTGAGTGACAGGTGGCGTTACAGTAGGTACGAGCGTAGATTTCGCTCTATCAGCCGTCTTGTGAATGGTCATGGTGGACACTCGTGTGCAGGTCGCATGCCTGATAGTTGATAGAGATGAGTCAGGTGCTGTGACAGCTGATCTGACAATCACTCTCTCCTCCTGATCTGTTGTGGCCGTAGGTCGACCGCTACCATCATGACGCTGAAATCTGTTATTGTCCCCCTATTCTTGCCAGCATCTTCTAATCGCCGCATCGCTTCGACTCATACAACAAGCGAATCTCCGATTCTCCCAACCTGCCTCTTCCAGTCCAGTAATATGATCTCTTTCAAACTCTGACAGTTGCTCGTAATGAGCTCAATTTCTGCGGCAAGGCATTTTTTCAGTCAGTGAAAGGTATCCTAAATTGCAATGCAACAGAAATTTTTAACAACAGTTCAAGAACATCTCCTTATATACATCTGCAGGATGAGCAGCTCCGATGCACTGGAGCTGCTCCAATCATTGGACATCAAATTTTAATCATTTTAATATTTGGTCAAAACATTTATGCATACGAAATTTCAAAGCAATAGGTTAGGTTAGGTTAGGTTATTCAGTTATGGCAAAGCACACGAGGGCTATCTGCCTAAGGGGAGGGATGCCTTCGTGGAGGACTTTCTAAGGGAAACTGGCTCGTATACACGTTACACATGGGGAAAACCACGAAAACGCCCATGCAGCCAGCCCGTTCGCGGGATTCGAACCTCGGACCGAACTACCAGCGTTCAGCGTCTTTACCGCTCGGCCGCTGGTGGGCCCAAAGCAATAGGATGATTCCTTCTTGGTACGTTGATTTTTTTGTTATAGAGTGTACATATGTATATATATATACTCGTATATTAATAAAAATCGATTTAGTTAACATTTATTATTTCTTTTTAACAAAAATTACACACAAATATATATATTTACGTAACTGAAGCACAAATTCAGTCAGTAATTAGTCTTTATCAGTAAAGTAATATTATTATTATTTTAACATTAAATCAATAGAATGCATGATGAAATTTCTAGAAAAATAATAATGCTTCAATTTTAAGATTTTTGAAAGAAGTATTATACTACGCTGTAATAATCTCGTTTTTTAAAAAGCATTACATTTATACAGCATTAATTCTTTTTTCCATTAAATACAATGATACGTGATGTTATTTTACATATTCGTAGAAGTTATTATTAGATAAATTATTTCAAGCTTTATTTCGTTGAACCCACCTATAGCCAAGCGGGGAAGACCACTAAACACTGATAGCTGGAGACGGGTTCAAATTCAGCGAAGAGGATGATTACATGGAGATTTCGTGGTCTTCCTTGAGTGTACCGTAAGTAGAAACTGGCGTCACGGTTTTCCACGTATATATTCTCGCATGCAAATAATTCTAGCACGTTTTATCATGATTAATTAGCCAATAGAGCATATCGTTAACGTTATTAGAAAACTACTTTCAGTGCTACTGCCTTCGTGAGAGCTAAAGCCCCTTTGTGCCTGCATAGACTGGATAATTCATAACAATTTTTTCCATAAATCAACAAAAAAACCTAGGAGGAAAAAAAACGAAAAAGAACTGGAATTGAATAATTAGTCTGCTCTAAAACGCCACAGATTTATCAAAATTCTCTTGAAGAATGTTAGAAAATAAGATCATAATTTTTGACTAAGTTATTTTAATACATTACTTAAAGCACCCAATATGTTATTGCTATCAAATACTTATTTTACTCTCTAAAACAACCAAATAATAAATAATTAAAAGATAATCAAAATAATTAAAAATAGTAAAAAACTTTCAGATTAATACTTAAAGAAAACATCCCAGATTATTTTGAAAAACGGGCTTTATTAATTTAATAAAGTCATTATCTAAATACGAATAACCGGCCCTAGCGAAATCTTATACTTCCCTTATATTTAGCTGATGAGTCGTTCATCATGCTTTTAAAACAACTTAATTAAAACTTTTACAATACATTCGATTATTATATGCTGACATTAGGACGTCTTAAGAGGAATCTTTAGAAATTTTACAGCCCTATAAGCTACAATGAGCTATTATGTCATTTATGGTCCACAACACCCAGCAAATGTTTGGGGCTGTTCAAGACATTCTTTAATTTATATTTAATAAAACAAAAGCAACTGTTTTTTGGAGTGTTGTCATTCAGTGTGACATAACACCCTCAATTTGTCTTCCGAATTATAACTGTATTCCTTAAGAGTATGAGCAATTTAAAAACAATAAACACCCTGCTTAGTATTTTAAATACTCATTTTATTTTCAATAGAGTATCAAACTGGTATAACATAATTCAATTTATATCAGACTGATAATTTTTACGAATATTTTCAGCGCATTTTAATTTAAAAAAAAATATTTCGAACGGTATGTATTATGTCCTTTGATACAAAATCATTTACTTTATTTACTAATTTAAGGCATTTTTAAAATCTGTATGAGCGCAGTTAGCTGTTCCTTCGGTTATTACGAATGCACATACAGCACAGAGAATGCCAATTCGCATTCAGCTATCAACGGCGCTCTTTCGTATATGCATTACCCTTCCAAATCAACTGCAGTTTTGAAAAAGCTCCGCTCTCTCCAGCAGAGATGCTGCCGAGTTATCCGCTAATTTAGTGGACGGCGGCATACCGCGATGTCCAGCCTCATGCCGGATACCAAATATTCCATTTATTCGGCTGACTTACTAATGGCCAAGTAATTTAATTAACGCCCAGGGTTTGGGAAATTCTTGGCATGCCTCAGCCACTAAGCCTAATATCGGGCAATGAATGAAAGAAACTTCCCCCTCCCGTCTTGAATATTACATCAATGAGAAGGCATTCGGAAGGGTCGCCGGATTTGGCGACATATCGACTGAGCAGATGTAAAGAAAAACGTGGCGTAACTGCAAATTTCAGGACTAAATGCAACCACAATACATATAAATATTCGAAAAATATATAAATTCTTTTTTTTTTCTTTCCTACTTGCCAATCATCCAATTATGCAATCGTTTGTTCTGCTGACCAGTCAACCAATCGGGATGCCTAATGCAGGGATGGATTTTTTATAATTAGATTTTAATGATTTTATTTTATTTAAATGAAGGTCATAGTTACACTTTTACCATCATTTAATAAGAAACAAACCACACTTTTCTAACAAAATTGCCTTTAGTGTTTTTTTTTAATTATTTGCTTAAGCTTACACGTTAAATAAATTTCAACACAAATGAAACATAAAATTAACATTTTTTACACATACTCAAAAACTGAAGAAATGATTTTGCTTTCATATTTATAGTGCTAAAATAAAACAAAAAAGAATATAATTGTTTTGTTTGTATACATTTACTTTACAGATTCAAAAAAAAACATATTTTCTAATCATGATAATGATATGAACTTAATTTTAAGAAACAATTGTCTCATAGTTCGAAAAACTCATTTTTAAGGGCTTTATTCAAAATTCATTTCTTTACTGATTTATTTACACAAACACCTCTTTTGAAACCTTTTTGGATTTTTTTCCATTTAAATTTGTTTTTAGACAGCATATTGCTTTTTAAAGTATGTAAAGTTACAAAGTTTCATGTATAGATTTTTATTGTTATTTTTTAAAAATTTATCCTAGAATTTGGGTTTAAAAATTTGTTTTTATACATATCCCGTAATAAGTAATTATGGAGTATAAAGTAAAAATATCTTATAAAAGTATTTCGTGAAAAGTATAAAAGCTCTAAATGTTTTGCTCTAGCAAATATAATGGAACATATATTAAAAGCGTAATTTAAATTACCGTATAATAAGCCCTTATGTTATTATATACTAGACATTAAAATTTGATGAATTGTGTAAACTTTTAGGGTATTTACATTATCAAGGTACATTATCAAGGTGCATTAAATGAACAAACTGCTTCATTGCCCCCCAAATCGAAAATGCGAAACTGCAGCTTTTCCCTTTTTCATTTGAATTTTCTGTAATGTAATGAACGCTGCGTATTAGTTTTGTAGAGAATGAACGATTTTGTATTTTAGTAGATTCTCAATCGAATTAACAAAAGAAATAGGAAATGATAGTAATTTTATGTTTTATTTTTAATAATGGTATTTTGATTCTATTTGATATGTAATTTTTTGGCACAACTGTGCTTTTACAAATAGGATTTTAGAGGTTTCGAATGTACCATAGCTTCTACATTCTTACTTGCTAATAAAAGCGTAATTTTATGAAAAAATATATTTACTAATTAATATTATGCTATAAAAATTAATATGGAGATAAATGATGCAGAATAATAATTTCAAAATTTATAAACTATTTATAGTAATAAAATGAATGTGATCGAAATTTATAAAATTTTTATTTTTGCTCTTAATTTTTGATAAAGTTTTTATATCGGATTCTAAATATTTCCATCATCATCACATTCAATCTCAGCTAATGAAACTACCTTATCTCTCGCATTATCGCCAAATGGTCGCCAACTTGGAGGTGTGAAATTTCCGGTAACCTTGGGGCGCGATAGAATTCCATCCTTGTATGTTGGGGAGCGAGCCTCATTTTTGGCGGTCTGGAATGCGGGGCTTATGAAGGGCGCAATTTATGGACCCCTTTCGCAGGGTCATATTTTCTGCACTCTCGTTTGGAGGTTAAAAGTCCCTTTCCCAGCCTCGACTAGGGATTTTTTACCCTCCCCTTTTTAAATAATGGAAAGGATTTTATTCGTGATTACCTACGTACGAGAATAGATCTATTTTAGATTACACTTACTTTTCTCGAGACTTGAGTTTGAGATTACTTTTGTTTTTAATAGAAATAGTTGATTATATTTTTAATTAAGTTTGAAGCTGTTATATAATTAAATGCCTCACATCTGCGGAATAAATTTATATTTGCAATAAAAACCTGTTTAACTAAGCTTCTTTTAACCTAAACTACGAACAGCAGTAACATGAAATTATTGAGTCCTTTTAATGCCTTTTAATTAACTCTTTGTTAATTATATTAAAAACAAGCTATCTAAAAATATAGAGTGTAAAAATAAAAATCTACGAAAATTTCCTCCAGAAACTGACTTTCAAGTATTTATATTCATAGTTCATAGAGTTATGTTAATTAAAATTATCTAAAGGGTGACTTCTATGAATGCCTTACATCAGTTAAAATTTGTTCAATATCATAAATTACGAATACTATGTTTCGATTTTCAGTTTGACTTACTTTAAAAAAAAAGTATTTTAAAAAACCATTCCACTGAAAATTTTGATTTATTGAAGCTCAAGTAATTCACAATGTAAGTGTAATTTTTCAAAATAACAGTTAAGTAACATGAGCCTATTAAAAGGAAATCATAGAGCTGATGCAGCTTCGTTTAAATATACATACTCATTACTATTTTCTTTTCACTAGAAACATACCGTGGAAATGAATCAACCATCCAAAACGCAAAAATGTGAATAAACTACTAAAATAAATCTACAGAGTGTTCATACATTTTTAGAACGAATTTCGGGACATTTAATTAATATTTTTTAAATGTTAAGAGAATGTTTTTTAAACATTCGATGTGATAGCGTTTTGTCCCCCTGGCCTATAAGTCTGCATCGAAGTTTCCATAATAGAAGGGCTTTTCGTAAAATTTTCAGGAGTATTGGTTTCCATTCCTCTTTCACTACTTTTCATCCTTTGTGGCCGGTTAGCGCACAGCCGGTTAGCACAGCTCTTTTCAGTAGACCAAAGACACAGTACTCCATAAGTGAAATGGCGAGGACACTTCATAGGAATACGTTGAAAACATATATATACAATGTATGAATGCGAAAAACATATATATATACAATATGACTGTATCAATCTTCATTTTTTCAAGGAATATAGGGGTACTTTTCGAAGTATGCCATGTATTTTATTTTGATGAAATTTCACTCTTTGAAGGTCTTGGGGATAAAGAAATGGAATTTCTTCTTTAAATATCGGACGTAAAACTCTTTTTTGATAGTACGCTGAATTAATTTTAACATTCCCCCCCCACACACACACGCTTCTTGTTTTTAATTCCCCACTGTAAGAAAATCCTGCAAGTGTCATAAACCTTTCACTGAAACTTTCTTTGTATTGATGGGATCAGGTTTATACATTTGTTTTTCTTCGTTTTCGATGATAAATAGACCTCTTTTTGTGGCAGTCATTTAGATAAATCCATACTTCATCATGTGTGTGGTCGGAAGCCATCATAGCGGGCACTCACTCACTCACACATACTTCATCAAGGATCACAATGTATTTCAGTTTATCTCCTGCTAAATAGTTTTCATACATGATACTACAAATTGTTCCGCGTTGAGCCGCATGCCTTGGCAAAAGCTGGCGAACATTATGTTTAGCTTTTTTAAATCTTGGTTTATTATTTTATTTATTGTTGCGACAGATAAGTTTAAAGACTTTGTGTGGTTTTACATCATATGGAACTGGTAATTAGTCTAACAACCCCAACATACATGAAGCGAAATATCGCTAAGTCTCAAGTAACTGCAAGTCGTGAAGAGGTTTAAATAACTTGTTAAAAGGAAATTTAGAACATTAACGCACTTTCTTATGCTAACAATATCAACCATAGCTCATGGTGATGCAACTAAATGGAACAGTCAAATTTATGTTAAACATGGAACAGTAATCATGGACTACGCAATTAACTATTTCTATAAGCTGCCTGAGCAGATTGAACGGAGCTTCAAAATCAAAATGTCGGCAGTGAAATAACGCAAAGCCGAATAATTACAACTGCCGAACTGGCAGGAAGTATAGTTCGACCGCCTTATCCTCGACCATGAGCGCAAACACGCATGCGCCATTCGGACCGAATTATTCTCAAAATAGAGTGGAAGGATGGAGACTTTCTTTCCTTCCAGCATATCTCCTTCCGGAGAAGAGAAGACTTTCACGTGACCTTTCACGTCCCAGCAAGTCATAACATCCCTTTTGGACGAGTCTATGTGTTTTGGCAGAATGCCAGCCATGGTTGCGTTGGAGACAGCCGAACTATAACACGTAGCATGCACGCGAAGCCAGAAACACGCTCTGTCTTGAAAACTTCAAAGCTTAAAAAAGCTTAAAAAAGCTTGAAAGCTTCAGCTTAAAATTTGCATTCTGGTGAGCAAACGGAAACAGAAGTTATGGTAAAGACTGCAATTATAGCTTTTCAAATGACTTCTGCGTCTGCGTATTTTCTGTTATTACTGACGATTTCACCTAAAAAATATTGAAACAATGCGCACCTTTTTCAGATAATTGTTAGAAGTCTTCTTTCCGCGTATAAAAATAATGATTGATGGGTTTTCCCTTTCTGATTAATAATTTTGGTTATTTTGAAATAAAAAGTTTTATACCATGCATTTTACAATGTTTCTGAATTATGGAATAGGAATATTTCTCTTTTAAAAACGCAAAAACATAGCTTTAAATCATCCGCAGCTTGTTTACGTTGAATATTTTCAAAGAATATATTTAAATGTAGCAGATGATATTTCTCATTTCAAATAATAAGTTTTTGCCTGAAATTGTTATTAGAAAACATTTATTTATTTTAAACTCGTTATCGAAATCGCTCTAAAGATGTTTAAACACCCTCTGTAAAAAACCTCAAAGCACAAACGAAATAAATTTCATTTAGAAGAATTTCAAATTTTTCTCCCTACCATTTTGGTTTGCAGTTCTGAACGACTCATTTTAAATACTGCAAGATTTCATGCTTTTTTTCTTAATTTCTGAAGGATAAATTTCTAAAATTCTTACCATAACTGCTTGGCTTCAGACTACAGTTATTATAACCTTACGATTTTTATAGCTTCAAATTAAAAGACATTTTTGAAACTTTTATTGTAAATTTTTCCGGGTGTTAAAGAGAATTCCGAAATTTTTCAGATCGGAATTGTTTAAATTTATTTTTATTTTTACAATTCTGTTTTACATTTGATATAGAATTTGTTCGATGCTCTTTACTTTCTTCTGTGAAGTAAAGGAAGTATTTTAATCGCGAAAAATATCGGTTATCATACTTAAACGGAAATGACCATTTTGACTCAATTCAAAAGCGATTAGCCGTTTAACGCTGAAATTTTGCATGGAAATGTTATAAAATCTAGTTGGGCATCCTCCTTTTTCATTGCAATCAACAGTACCAAAAGTATATATTAGAAATAATAAAACGAAGTTCAATAGTAATGACCAGTAGGAATTGTGGCGGCTTAGAAGTGTTGACTGTAATGAAGAGGAGATTGGAGGCAAAGGCCGATTAAATCTTCATTTTTTATTTCAGCTTGTTGTGGCCACAATCAAGTTGGCACTTTAATTGTGCCTATACCGGAAAGCTTACATTTTAGATTAATTTTCAGTAAAATAGTAGGAGCGGACAGACAACAGTGCAACTAGGCCAAATCGTTGAAAGCAAGTGCGTTATGTTCAAGCCGCCATCTTAACACAGACTTAGTTAGTTTTGGTTCTCATCGCATTTTGATTGGATAGTTAATATTGCTATAAAAATTACTAATGACTGTTCGAGTTTTAGTTCCATTTACATCACCAGGATTATATAAGAGTTATGTGATATGGATTAATCTAGAAATGACGCAATGCAGAGAGAGGTTACTATTTTTAGAATTGAGAAGGAAAATTTGCGTTGCTAATTTAATCTTTTACCTATTCTTTATTTTTCTTACATACATATACACTCATTAAGTTTAAATAAAAACTAGACAGGCAGATACATATATAAAGAGCAAGTTGAAAAACTCATATTTAAAAAAAATTTTAAACACTTAAGTGAAAATTTTACTGGAGCTGTAAAATTAACTTTGAAAAGAGAAGAGGTGCATAAAATAAAAATTAAATGAAAATATATATACTGTAATAAAATATAAAGTGGAAAAATCTTTATTATCATTTCTCTCAAGCTTTATCAAGATGAAGTAAAACGATCAAACGAAAATATTTCTTTTTCCTGGCAAATTATATTATATTTCTGTACACTTAAAATTAGCTGAGGCACTGAATTTAATTAATTTAAATATTTTTCGAGCCTCAAAAAACTAAAAACGCCTTCCTTATATAACAACTTTACTAACTAAAAATAAAACTAAATATTAATCACACAAAACTGGCAATCATTGGTCTAGCCACGTACTTCCAAATACAGAGCTGTTTTAAATGACGAAAATATTCCTATTTTGGATAATTAATTTTGGACAAATAACGAAGTCTAACTTTTAATGCGGTCACCCAGTTCCTCTACTTATATCTGGGAAAGTTTCATACTTGTAATAATAATAAAAAAAATTACAAGAAGTTTGACTGGGATATTTAATTTCAAAATTTGCGATTTTTATGTCACTTTGAACCAGCCTTGAGTAATCGGTTAATTAAATTAAAATAATTCAAGGAAATACGTTTAAATAAATTGCAGCAAAAAATACGTATAATTTAATAGCAGTACAAAGAAGTCATGGGGTGTCCACATCAGATTTGTTTTTTGTATGTAATAGCGAGCAGTGTAAATTGTATGATCATATTACATTAATATTTTGTTAGATTTCTCTTGCTTTCACTTCTAGTTATGAATTTAATAAAAGTTAAAAATAATAAGTAGTTTAATGATAAGATCATAGATTTTCAACTGAAACCATAAAACATATCAGAGATCTGAATTGTTTGACTAATTTCTGCCACAATTGGTGAAGTAAAGAACCATTTACTTCTTCCACATTTTGTATTTTATTATTACGTTTATTTGTTTATTTATCTACTCATTTATGCTCTTCAGATACATTACGTACTAATCTTGATTTTAAAAAGTTACTATTTTAGCGCTCAGAAATTATTTTATTGCATTTAAACCGTATATTTTAGCTTTTCATTAACAGTGTAGTTATCTTTTCATTCGCAATATCATCCCAAATTTAAAATTTATATTTCAATATGCCACTTGCCTTTAATTTATACTGCATATAAGCAATAATAGTTTAATTTGGTATTGTCTTGGAGTAATTCGTTACGTGAAAACGATTTTCAAAAGGACCATGATCTAAACAACGCTCTAAAAGCTGTAATTAATTTAGTAGGAATAATACATAACAGTAAGTAACTTTTTAGGTAATCATTCCAAATCAGACTAAACTGGAACCAGCAAAATAAAAAGAAACTCATTTTTTCTTTTTGACTATAAATTCAGGTTTCTAATTGTTCATTATGTTACCACGGTTCATCCATATACTGTAGAAACATGCCTCTCTTGTCACATTTTTTCGTGAACCCCAAACCCTTAAAGAGATGTTACCCGGGACATGTTACAGTTTGTTTTTTTCTTTTACAACACACTTTTCTTTTCTAATCTGATATATTGATTTCTTTTTTCCCTGATTCCTTTGATTATGATTATTCCTTTCTATTATACCACAAGGTGTCGAATGCTGCCCGACGCAGAAATATTACATAAAAATTAGTTATTACTTTATATTATAGATAACTTAATAAAATTTTGCATAAAAATAATTTTGCATTATATGGTTTATATATATATATATATAATACACACACATATATATTCTACAGATTAAAAATAGTAAATATTAAAGTCGGTTAGCATGCTGCGAAATTAATTTAATCAAGGGATAAATAGTATTATTAAATCAATTAAAAAAGGTAAATACTCGTATACTGGCAGGAAAAAATAAAAAAATCAAAGCTGAAACAAAAACAAAACAACATAACAAAGTAACAGATATTTACTTGAAAAATTTTTGGTCTTTTCCACTGAGCAGCCAAACCATTTCCTACAGAGCCATGTGTCTGAATTATATCTGAATGATTATCAAAATTAATTCGTAAAAGAGATCCTAAAAATTAAAATTAAGAGTAAAAGCTTAAACGTAAAAATACTAACTAATTAAAAAATTGAAATGAGTGAAAATATATTAAAATACAAATGAGAAAATACGTTCCAGGATTCGAACCCGGGTCCATCGCTACGGCAGTCAGAGTCATTAACCACCACGCTGGCTGCGGGCCTGTACAAAGTAATACAATGTAAAATCAGAAACTGTTAACATAAATTAGTGTCACATTTGCATAATGAAACTCGGTAGCGTCAAAAACAAATGAGTGTCAAACTATATATTGACAAGAGAGGATTCTACCTGTGTTTTGATTCACAGGTCTTAAAAAGAGTTTCTACTTGTGTTATACTTGAGTCTAAGATTTTCTTTTTCATCCATGTAAGCTTCTTTTTTGGAATATACTCCTGATATTATTGCCTAATAGGTAAACCTGAAGACATTTAAAACTGATAAATGAGTCTTTTGTAAGTTCTTTTTTCAACGCTTCAATTTAAATGCTTGTGAAGACTGTTAATTTTGATTTATGTTCTATTTGAGCTAAGCAAACTCGCTAACTTGTTAAATAAAGATTTCCTAGTTATTCTAACTTATGATTCTTTAATAAAACTGTACTATATAGAGGATAATGTACTTAAACGCCTTAGCTTAAATACACAACATATCAGAAACAAAGAAAAAAAAGAGTTTTTTAGAAATTAACCTTGAAGGCATTATAGTGAATACGTAAGTCATCAATAAATGTGGAATTAAGGAAAAAGAAAGAGGGAAACTTCTCAACCTACCTCTGTAAATGAATTTCAAGTTATGACAAAAATTATGACGAAAATGTAGAAATGGTGCAAAACAAAAGTAATTTTGTTTAAAGTTAAAACTATTGGAAATGAGACGAAATAATAACGAAAAAATTTTTTATAGGTAAATTACTTATTACAAACTTAGTAACTTGGAACATAAATTTTGTATTAAATATAAGACTTCAAAGAAATTTAATTATATGAATTACTTCTTGCCCCGTAAAAACCCACAGATTGAAACCGTTACAACTGTACGGCTATCCGTAGGCCAAATCCCCGTAAAAACCCGTAGAAAAAAACCCCTACAGCTGTACGGCTACCCACAGGCCAAATCCCCATTAAAACCCATGCAAGGAAACCCGTACAGCTGTACAGGTACCCGTAGGCCAAATCCCCGTAAAAACCCATACAACTGCACGGGTACCAGTAGACCAAATCCCCATAAACAGAAACCTGTAGAACATGTGAGTACTATAAACAAAATCCCTGTAAAACCCATAGCCAGAAACCAGAATTTTATGCGTATCCATAGGCCAAATCCCCATTAAAAAAGATGGATATTCCTTAGGTCTATTCCCCATAAACACCAGGAGACAAAAACTCAGACCTATGCGGATATCCATAGACCAAATTTCTGTAAAAAGCAGTACGCAAAAATCTACAGGCTAATACAGGTACCCATAGGCAAAATCACTGCACAAAACAGTAGACAAAAGCCCATAAACAAAATCAATAGAATTATACCATAGTGGAGTATCCATACATAGAACAGGTATCCATACACAGAATCCCTATTAAAAACAACACACAAAAATAGAACTGTAGATTAAATTTCCATAGAAACTAATAATTATAAGCATAAACCAGCAGAAGTACATAGTCAGCAGTGATGAAATGTACAGACCTAAATAAAAGGGAAGCACACAGAGTAATTTCAAATAAAATTCAATGCGAAGAAACTTAATAAAATTTATAAATATCTAGAAGCCTACAAGCCCCTGTCTTTCTCTATACATGTCAGTACCTATAAACATATTACAAAATACTTATATAAATTCTCTTTACAAAATTTTAAACTTTTATTATAACATTTTGAAAATAATAGAAAGATAATAATCAGTCATGTATATATCAGTCATGTCATCGAAATGTGTATATCATTTGATGTTTGCGAATCATGACTTTGATTATATATATATCATTGATTTGATTATAAATATATACACATAATACTGTATCTCATTGCATTCATGTATTAGGCTGTATTTCAGTTCTTTAATTGGGAAATTAAACAATGGAATTTAATCACATCAGCTTGTTTAACAATTTGACACCCAACGAGAAATGTATTGCTAAAGGATGGTACTTTCTAGCATCTGCTTAAATTTTAAGTTACCTACAATGCCCTAAACCAAATGTAAACAAAACTAGACAAAACCCTAGTTTTCAGGAAGAGAAACACTATTAGAAGTAAAAATATTAAAAATAAACAAGCAAGCAAAAAGAATAAGGAACTTGATTATTAGAAATTTAACAACGAGTTCAAATTTAGCATACTTGATATCTCCTTAAAACTCGCTTACTACTGATAGTAAGACCCTGCAGCTTATTATGACATACATACACATAGATGTTTTGCATGGAATTTGAATCATAGAATATAACTTAGTGAAAAAATAATAATATACAAATACTGTGTTGACCATCTTTTTACAGTACTGTCAGAATATAAATGAAACAACAATATAAGAATATAATAAATTTAATAATACCCAAAATACAATAAATTATATTGTAAAAGCAAACTTTAAAAAATTTACAAGACTCAACAAATACCGATTCTCAACCCACAGTTAAGGAACTGAGGAAATATCTCAAGCGTATAATATCTTATTCTGTATCTCACTTTTAGTGTTATATAATCTTCCAAAGACTTTATATAAATAAAATCTATAACATAATAGGTATTTATACAATATGTAGTTATCGATGTAAAAATCTTTAATAATTAACTTTCGTACTATATATGTATATATATTAGTAATTTATCATTACAAAAGATGTTTAGTATATCATCTCCAAGGAACATAAATTTAATTAAAGTGGTGCATTTTTTAAATAAATGTAAGTCGATGTTTTAGGTATAAGTTATTTACATTTCTATTGCAGAAAAAATACTTTAAAAACTGTATAGAAATATTATTTTGAACTGTAAAATTTCAAAATAGTAAAATTAAAAAGTAAAATTTAAAGTACTGAAAAGATAGCTATTACTATTGGCCGTAGATTATATACTATAAAAATATCACTTCGTGCTGAGCATTTTCCGTATTCAGACTGCCAAATGAAATTCATATAGTGCAGTATTTAGCAATATAAATAAATCTTCTACACAGCCTTATACACACAGTTAAAATTATTGTCATCGGAATTAAGAAGATATAGAACATACAGTTACATTTGCTTACAAACAGTTTTTATGTTAATATCTATACAACCAGATAAATTTAATGCAGAAAATTATAGCGATCATTTCCGCAGTACAACTAATGAAAGAAAATAATGCTTAAATATTACTCTAACTATATTTGAAAGTAATGCTAAAACAATGTGCGCACAAGACTCATGATTTGAAAAACTTTGGTTTTAACTGTCTTGTAAAACCTTTCAATTACTTATGCAAAATTCGTCCCCACATAAAAATTACTATACCTAAATTAAAAATTACTATACCTAAATCAACTGATTATACAGTCAAACTTCCCTTAAACAATTAACTCCACAATTCCAGAAAATGCCAGTTTCTTGTAGCCTTACAAAACTATCAGTGGTTTTAAGTACTGCTATTTAATTATGTTCCTGACAAATCTGTCACTGTCAGAGATGGTCATCTAAGAAAACCACTATATGAGGTTTCACTTAATGCAGGTTTTTCCAACAAACAATTCATATTTTATAATTCCAAGATTAGCACATTTAATATTTCATAAATTCTATTAATTATTCACAACTCTATTTCAAAAGCAATTTATGAAAAAAAATATTTGAAATTTCCTTCATGAAATTAATAATGATGAAAATTAAAATACGCATAAAATATTTGATTATATGTGTTTTAAGAAAATAGCACAAAATATTTAATGTAACAGTGTGGTTCTTATCTCATACTTGCACAGAAACATAGACCAAAAAGAAAAAACAAAATGTAAACAACGTAAGCTACTATAATCATCTAAATTTTCACACAATTTTAGTAATGCAAAAAAGATTCTTTGGCTTGTATGTCTTGCCTACCTCATTCAATAATTAATACACACATTAAATATTTCAATGTGTACTTCATTAAAAAAAACTTGCCTTTTTTGTTTGCGAAATATAATGAGTTATATTTTAAGACATAAAAAAATATTCCTTCAACTCAACTACATCACATTAGTCGAGAGACTGAAAATTGAATCATCCAAGATCTTTTTTAAGTAAGGTATGCTCAAATTTATTAGTATATATATTCAAATGATAAAGATCTACATGAACAAGCTTCAAAAAGTATTTCTAAATTCTAATCAAAAAACAAATTTACAAAAATACAATTTTAGTAGAATGCAATGTGCATCATCTGATGTAAACACACTGACCCAAATTATCAAGTCTGAAATTATCACTTTTCAGTCTTTAAGCACATTGCTTTTTAGGATAAAAGTAAAGATGGAAAATCAATTTCAAGCATAGAAAATCCATTTCAGAACTATTTAACTGTCAAAAAAAGTTCGCTGAGTGCATTAGACACAATTACACGTGCATGGCGTTACTGTTTTTTCCTTTCATATTAGTTCATATTCACAGTCAATGTTGGTATTTTATTTTTCATTATGAACATCTAAACAGTAAAACATAGTAAAAATTGCAATATAGTAAATTAGTTATTGCATTACTACAGCCTATTATCCACCAAGACGATAACACAAACATTCCATAACAAGAACATTAACAAGAACAGCGCCATATTGCTTCTTCTGAGAACGGGGGAGGGAGGGGAATTTTTTTCCTCACGTCAGTGTTAACATGGAGAAAAACAGTTGAAAGAGGTCGCGTTAAAGAGATGATAGTTGATACCGGTGTTTATTTGTAATATCACAAATATTGATATATGCATATATGTGTGCGTATTTAGAGAACCAATACGTGGCGAAATCATCTCCCTAAGATGACCGCCTCTGAACGAGACCAGTATTTCTGAAAACATAACTATATTTTGTTATTGAAACATTCCCTCTGTAAGATGACCACCCGCAAAGAAAATTCCGGAAGTGGGACTGGTCGCCTTGGAGAGATTCATTTCGTAGAGGGCAACCTCCCTAAGACGACCGCTTCTAAAAGATAAAAGTATTTATGAGAACATAAGTATAAGTTTGTATCGAGCATCACCTCTCTAAGGCGACCACTTGCAAAGATGATTTTTATGTGTGGCTGGTCCCCTTAGGGAGACCTCGCTGTGTGTGGTGTATATGATTACTGTTATAGTTTCCGACAAAAGTTTTTAAGAACTCAAATAAATGAGCATATATAATAAAAACCTTCTCTAAAACGACCACCTGCGTTTCCAGGCTACTTTGATGGTCTTAAAGAGATAATATTTTCTTTCTTAGAAATACTGATCGTCTTAGAGAAGAGGTGGAGACGAGAGGGTTCACTGTATGTTTTTTAAAGCTTTCTGTTGGTTACAACCAGAAATAACCTTATTTTCAACATTATCCAAATAAATGAAACAAATAATTTAAAATAATTAGTACACAACAAGAATACCAATGAATTTTGGTTTACTGACACCAGTATTAATTTCACTGTTTAGAAGAAGACTATTGATGTCAGTTAGAAAATTAGAATAAACCCATACAAACCAACAGAAGATTTATTTGGCATCTCTTTCTATTATATTTATACCAGTAAGAAAACCACTGAAAGTCAGTATAAACCAGTAGGAAGTTCAGACATTGATGTTGGTTATATGGGTGTCAGTTGATACCAGTAAGAAAAACCCACATACATCAATAGAAACCAGTAAATGTCGGTAGAGACCAACAGAATTCTATGGGTGCCAGTAGAAAGTTTAACTGGTTTCTATGGGACATTTTGAAACCAGTAAGAAAAACCCACAGAGACCAACAGAAACCAGTAAAAGTTAACAGAAACCCATAGAATTTTATGGGTATCCATAAAAATTTTTACCGGTTTCTATGGGGCATTTTTAGCAGGGTATATATCAGGATAATATATATAATCAAGAGATCACTCTTGAAAGATATTTTTCCACATTACTACATTACAGCGTCCAATAAGCACACTAGGATTTATCTACAACTTTAATTTCTAAAACAATAAAGGAAATCTAGCAGCGAACAGATGATATAGGCTTTGAAAGCGAGAAGAGAGGTAGAAGCAAAGCGCGCAGTTATCCAATATGGAAGCTCACCTAAAGAAAGTTTTGGTTTAAGTACTGAATTAGTTACGTCATAAGCATTATTAAGTTATATGTGAGGATTAATCTAAAATGACATAATTGAGAGAAATTTTGATGCATTGCAGATGTTAAGTGAATATAAAAAAAATATAAAGAAGAAGTTTAAAGAGCTATTGCTAATTAAGTTGACTTAATTATGGTAATAATATCTTGATTATGTGTACATGTATTTATATATGTAATCAAGATATTATTAATATAATTAAATCAATTAAATCTTATACATATATAGGAAATGGCTATGCAACTGTGACTGTAAATTAGTTATGCAATACGAAAGCGCAGTCTAGATGAGCGCGCACACGATGACGAATATACATGAATAAAAAATAATAAGGTGATATATTGATGACGTATGATAATTTTGTGACGATTTTTTTTGTTCTCTTTTCTTATTGTTTTTAATTCATGTAAGTAAGCCGTGGTTAATAATAACTCGATGCTTATTAATGAAGTTTTTCTACGTATATATATATACAACTAGCTGAAA
>KK113692.1:68294-126633 GCA_000611955.2 Stegodyphus mimosarum | reverse complement strand
AAGAAGACACTTCATTTTAAATCCTCTGGAAGAGCCGATGTTGACCCGGGGTGTCCGGTAGTGAACATGTTTACGTCTTGCTGGCTTCAAGTTAAGGGGGAGGTGAGGAATAAGATAAAGATGTACATCTAAGAAGATCAGGCGAAGAATACTCCTCCGCACTTTACCATCCCCGTGTAGGAGTCTAGAATGTTGTATTTTTCTCATCGAATCAATGCGTTAACACCATAGTGGATGCAATTTGAATCCAGCGATCCGGCTTCTTCCTGATCGGACACTTAGATCCGAGTACTACCATCAACTCGCCAGGATGGGTCTAGTTCCGAGAATTACAAGTTTCTACCTTCTTCACATCGGTCTATAGGTCCAGTTTTCTCGCCTCGAAACATCTATGCTTTTTCTTCATCTTCCTACTGAAATGAGCCTTCAGGGATGCTAACAACATCTCTGTGCGGGTTAGAATCTCGCCCAGCTTCGGGCTTCAACTTCAAACGGCTGCTCGTCTGGAGATTGTTCCGTCTAAGTTCAAGATTGTCACTAGCAATGCTTAAATAAGTTTCAAAATTCTTCCCTTCAAGTGAGTTCAACCTTTTGATTGTTAATTTCACCTGAAATTTAGTACTGCTTTCAACCTAAATTCCGTGAACATGTCTCCTAAATAATAAGGCTAATTAAAATATTGAATTGATTCGTGTAATTGAAGAAAAATTTTCCAGCTATGAATTATTAAAGTAAGGAGTAATTATATGTATATTTAATTTCTAATTAAATTCTATTTAACTTTTAGTCAAAAGTTTTTCTGCTGGATCTTAAATCCAGGCTGTTTATTTAAGCAACTGCTGCACTATTACTCTATTTAGGACCTTTTAACTTTAACTTGGATTGTAATTTAAAATTTATATATAATGAATTAAGATAGAGTATTAAATTTGTTAACTTATCTAAATTTTACCTTTTTACTTTAAGTTGTTACTACTTTTGGTTGAGAATTAACTTTAATTTTTGCAAATTAAGGAACGATTAAAAATTTAAATTCTACTTTACCTTTGAGTAATTGAATGTAGGAATAAATGCAGTCATTTTTCTCCAACGGGTCTACTTGAATATGTAATATTTTCTAACTGCCTAAGGGATTGCTAAATTGATGTATGTAATTTTTACCTGAGTAAATTAAGAAATTTCTTTGAACTAAGTAATCTCTATCAATATCACTTAAGACACCATGCTCGGTGATTCATAAAATTTCCTGTGTATTTTGATGCTGGCCAGCAGAGTTTGATAACTGCATATGAAAAGTTAATATTAATTTTTACGGTGTAATTTGGTTTAATGTCATCTCGGTGCATATCTGAAAATAGCAATATATATTATAAATTCTAAATGCATTATTTTAAATAGTTGTCACCCTGGTACCATAGATCTAGAAATTAAGTTGAAAGATTGCGTGTCTTCCTTATAATGCTGCAATAAATATCCTTGGTTATATATATATATATATATTTGATTCAGAGTATTTTCTTATGATGTCTTGTGTAATGTTCTTAACACCAGTACTCCTGCTTGGTCTTAGGGGTTGTTCGGGTTAAGTTGGGGAAAGGTTAAACACAACGCAACTAAGAATTTGGTTTTTGATATTATTGTAGGCAATTTATTTCATTTCAGGTTTTAATTGTAACAGTTAGTAATTTAACTTAGTATTTAACGTCTGGTACCATAAGACCAGAACATTTGGTGCCACGACCACCAGAACACTTCTCTAAGCGAGCTTGCTAAGAAATTTACTGTTATTAAAATATATTCCAGTTTCAATGTAATATAATACAAAATGCGAGTAAGAAATGATGAGAAAAATTTTGCATTACACACATAGACGGTTTATTAACTCTGATTTCAAGATCACAATCAATCACACAATAATCGCAATTACGATGCTTTCGAAGATTATAATCTGCTACTGAATAGTGGCAAAATGGCAGAAAATTACGATCCATCATCTGGTTTGTTTCCTTTTGTAGACTGATGCAGCACAAGGTGTCACTCAACAATGCTCAATCGTTGGGAGATATCTAATCGATATATGAATGTGTGACCTCAGATTTAAATTATGCATTATCTACAAGACTAAGAAGACATTATCTTGTCATGGAGTTCATTAACAAGATTGCGCGAAATTTCAAAATATATATATATAAATATATATATATATATATATATATATTTCAGGAATAATTCAAAGGATAAGACTGGAAGATTGTGAGTTCTAGAACCATGCCTATGTGCCATAAGTCAAAACTCTTAAATACGAATGAGTAGTATATGATTGGGTTTCGGCTTATGTTTTATTATAGTTCCAAGAATTGTTGGAAACTCTCATTATTAGTTACTTAGTTCCTGCTCAGCGCAGAGATTTTTCATCATATGCTAAATAGGATAGGTAAGTAATTTAGTAATTTCTACTTTGCTATATTTATAAACTACGTTTGAATTATATTTTATCACATAAAATTAAATGCTATGGTTAAATAATATGGATTATCTCTCTCAGATTTTTTTTTTTAATTTGAAAATAATGTTGAAGGAGATCATATATACCACGTAATATCACTGGAAGCATAACGCATATAGGAAGAAGAAAGAAAAAAATGAAAGTACCCGAAATCAAACGAAAATGCTTTGTAAACTATACAGCAAATTCGCAAGGAATTACTGCATTCCTTCATGCACACCCTCGTGTTGTAGATACTTAACACGGTCATCTTGCAACTGGAAGACCTGTGATTCGAATCTTGGTAAGGTTACAGTTGATTTTTTTTCCATTTCCTATTTCAAAATACCTAACAGACTCTGCACTACAGTGCATCCCCCCCCCCGTTGTTAGATATTTGGCTGGAAACATGTTCGGAAAGTTCGATTGTTTACTGTAAACATTCTGATTTTTTTTAGTGTCTATGCGTGTCAGTGTTTGCATGCTTTGTGGTTGCTTGAGTACCATGCAGCATTTAAAAGACGAAAGACTGCAACAAGATCTTACCAAAATATAAAATAAACTGACGAATTTCGACGAAAGTGACCAAATTTTTCAGCAAATGGATTGAGCTGTTTTCGTTTCCCATACGCACAAGCATCGCTTGGTTCAACCTAACGTACGTAGACAGGATATTTTACACGAAATGAAATGCAGGTTTGGTTCGGTTTTATTTAATTATGGCAAAGCACCTCGAGGGCTACCTGCTTAAGGGAAGGACTATTTTGTTGAAGGATTTTGTAAGAACTGGCTCTTGTACTTTTACACATGGGAGAAACCATGAAAGTGCCCGTGCAGCCAGCCTGTTCGCAGGGATTCGATTCCCGGATCAAACTACCAGTGTTCAACGGCTTTACCTCTTGGCCGCTCTTGGAAGTTAAATAAAGGAAGCATTTGCATTAAATAGCAGTTTCATAACAGCTGTTTGGAGCAAAATATTTAAAATAAGTTTTAACGTCCATCATTGCAAACGTACACTCGCACACCCGTTGTCTATCGTCTGCACAACTTGTTCACTCTTTAAAGTCGTTCACTTTCCGATGAACTATTAGTTTCACTATCGTTTTCGTTTACGTGATAGGGAATATTTCTCTCCTATAGTAAAATAAGCTCCGTTTCCACTCACTATATTTGCTAAACACATTACGTTATAAAACTTTTTCGAATGATGTCCGCTAGTGTTATCAAATAGGGAAAAAAAACTCATCTTAGCTATTAACACTGGCTAAATTAGTCTAGTTCACTGTAAAGTCGTCGTACAGTCACCATTTTATTTCTGTACTTGCAGAGTAACTCCATGTGTTGAAGTTTTCTTTCACAAAAGCTCTAGTACGGGCACCAATACTTTCTCCTTGCATTCCTTTTTGAAAATCAAGGTGCAGACATTAGACGAATATGTACAGTATACAGTAAAACACTCGACATCTCAGATTTGCGCATATGCCTAAGTTTAATAAGCCCCAAATATTTTCAGTGAAAACTAATACGAAATACACTCTCTATCTTAAACTTTACTCCAGTTATCTCGAATTTCTCAAAATATTTTACTTAAGTTTTAACATGAATAAAAATGCGCAGCTTATCAGGACTTAGCATTCTGTGTGTATTCTTTGAGAACATGGTAAATTCTGTAAAGGTTCTTATCCTCAAATTCTAAGTCCTGAACTGGAACAGGGAGCGGAAGGTACGCTATGTTCTGATGTAACTGCTGGGCTGGAGAATAACTGCACGTGAAGGGATTTGAAATCCTTTTTTATTCAATCACTATTAAATACAAACCTCCCAATTCGGGAGAGATACAGAACGTAACAGACCAAACTTTGGTCGAACTTAACAATCAAATAAATTTAAATAAATTAAAATATAACTTAAATTAAACTTTGCTTCGCAGAGCAATTCGCGGAAGTTGGCCTCTACCGAAAAGGGTGCGTAGCAAGATATACTAAATACTACCGCACTTTAATTTATTTTACAAAGCAATCACGTAGTAAGCACTATGGCTTATAAATTTAAACTGCTAGCTGGTCAGGCGAACGTTGAGCAGCGTGACCGTGATCTGAGGCAAAGCTCTCACACACCGAGAGGTTTCTACCTCTGTCTTAAATAGTGCTTGGCTGAACTTCAAAAATTAGCATAAGCTAAAAACGCGCGCTTCTTCTGACAGGAAGTTGAAGCAGAGAGGAGATAGAAAAGATTTAAATTAAAATAAACTTGGTTAGTTTAACTAAAACCTTACAAACTTCCCGCCAGAATTGCGATAGTTAAACTACTTTGGTCCAAACGGACCATGTTGAAAACTAGCAATTCTAAATAGTCGAAAATTTCACTGTTCTAAACTTAGGCCAACTCTTACAAGGCAATATATGTTTGTGTAAAATACAGACGAAATTTTCTGGAACAACAATCTTCAACATTTTTTTTTTCAAGTCTTATTCTTCAAACAGTCTTACTCCTTCCAGCAAAATCTGGAAGGAAAACAACTTTAGTATGACATAATAACAGAATAATTCTAAGTGGTACAAATCCTTATTTTTTTTTTTTTGTGTAATTTTGCACACACACATTATCATTCAAGCACAATTAAATTCTTCCCCCGTATGCTCTCTCACCGGTGTTGGATGTAAAGCAAACCGCCATTGCGGGTTTTTATGTGTTCGGGGGTGTTCAACTCTTCCACCTACAATCGACTAACATTAGTTAGAACTTGACATACGAGACCTGAAAAAAACGCCCTATAACCAGCTAATCCTAAGGTTCTCACTAGCTTTATGTCTAACACTTTAAGTGTATTTGGTGGAGAGCCTAATTAACACTTGCATTCTAAAATAGTCAATCTTTAACTTTTCATGCATACAAATTCGCAGTTTGCACACAACATTCACATTAATATTGCACTTAACGTGCATTGCTAGCATAATATTATTTGTTACATTTCATAACACATTAACAATTTCATAGCAATCCTGAAATGCAAATAGAGGTTAAATTTCTAAGCTTACAGAAATATAGGTTAAATTTCTAAGCTTACAGCAAGTGCTTCCTATTCCTTTCTCAAGGTACTTTCTTGAAATATCAAATTACATTGAATTAATAGTCTACAGACTAAATCGTGTTTTTCAATTTTCCGAATTTTCATTCTAGACATTTTACAAGTCTTTAGACAAAGCGTCATACAAAATCATTTAGTTAACATATTCTTTTCAGCAATTCATTGCTTTTACAGAATTAATCTATTTACAAAACATTAAGTGATTTTAAATCTTTGAAAATTACAATTTCTTTTAACAAAACATTTTACTTTCCATATGAGGACTTATCGCTCACTTGGCGTAAAAGTCAACCTCGCTTGAGGTAAAATCAGCCCTGCAACTTGCAGTATACTCAAAAATTAACTAAACTTTTGAATACGAAATTGTACTTATCTTATTATGATCGTCCATCCTTTTCTTGGCCCAATCTTTAAAACTTGAGTAAGTTGTGGCCTGGTTCAGTTTCCTCGTTTTTCGTTGTTCTTTCGGAGCCTGCTCGTCTCTTTTTCTTTTGAAATTCCGTCGTTGTATCCTCGGCAATTTCCTTTGTAGAGGAGGTTGCTCCGCTGGACGTTTGGTGGACTGGGCCCTTCTCTCCTGGGCCCTTGCTCGTTGCTTGTCCTGGTTCCTGCTGTATTCGGGAAGTTGATTCTCAGGCTGCAATCGACGTTTCTTGCTTCTCAGGCACCTGTCCGATGATTCCACAGTTCTTTTGGATACATTGGGCTTCCCTTGCCCATTCTGCTTTCTTCTCTTGGTGCGCTCGTAATTCCGTTCGTAGATTTGTTCACCTGCATCGTGAGACTTTCTTTTGAAACCACCTTTTTGGTTCTTATTTCTTTGTTGGGGGGGAGCTTTCTTCTTCTGACATTTCGATGCCGTTGTAGCTGGTTCCTGCTGTTTTTGCTGACGTATATCTTCCTGGCTAGTCGATTGCCTCGGATCCTGAAACGAATCTTTAAATACAGCCATTTTGCTGCGATTATAGAACGGTTTTATTTGGTCCACATTCGCTTTGAGCGTTTGACCATCATTTCTTTTTAATATAACCACTGCCCCCGTAATTTGTTCAATTGTGAACGGGCCTTCAAAACGCGGAAAAAATTTCCCCACCTTTTCCTCTGGGGCATTTGACAAGTTGTGTTTAATCTTCAACACTTCATCTCCCACATTGTACTTGACCTCTCTTCTTTTTAGGTCATAGTACAATTTCTGTTTTCTTTGGGCCATTTCTATATTTTCCGTCGCTTCCCGTATTAACTTTTGTATATCACTCATTTTAAATTCTTCTGCCCTTTCCTGTACAAAGAACAGTTTATCTAGGGGGGTCAAGATCTTTCTTCCTAAGAAGAGTTCAGCGGGTGTTTTTTGTGTAGTATCGTGTTTGGCGGTCCTAAGTGCAAATGCAAATTCATTTATATGGCTATCCCAGGTAGAGTGATAGTTTTTCACATAACTACGAATTATTTTCACTACATTTCTATTCACCCGTTCCGCTATGTTTGACTGCGGACGATACGGGACCATCTTTAGATGACGTATGCCCAGTTTTGCACACATTTCCTCAAACATTTTACTAACAAACTGAGGACCATTGTCTGAAATAACTTTTAGGGGCGCCCCGTATTTTAAAATATACTTATTTAGAATTGAATCTACTACAATTTTTGCAGACGCGCGTTTTAACGGAATTAACTCTAACCATTTGCTAAAATGATCCACTATAACTAAAAGATATCGGCTTTTATTAACTTTACTTCGAGGGTAAGGTCCAAGTAAATCGATGCCTATTATTTGATTTGGGAATTCTGATTTAATACTATTTAGGAACCCGGCCGGGCGGAAATTAACATAATTATTTAATTGACATGTTGGGCACGACTGGACATACGCCCTAGTAAACTTTTGCAGTTCTGGAAAGAAAACTGCCTCGCGAACTCTCTGAACAGTTTTTCTTATACCTAAATGAGCCGAAATGGCACAATCATGCAACTCTTCTAATACATTCAACCTCATGCTAGCTGGGATAACCGGTCTATATTCATGATTCTCATTAGTAGCTTTCGTATAGAATAACAGTCCGTCAATTAATTCGTAATTTTCGGCCCTATTTCTTATCGGCACAATATCCGGATGATTGAAATTCTCAGGGTCGGCCAAATAATTGTATATATTTTTGAACTCCGGATCTTTTTTGAGTTCGGCTATTACTGTTTCACGAGAATCTAATACTTTGGATGTTAACATGGCTATCTTAATTACACTTCCATTTTCATCTAAGTTAATTCTGCTTAAAGCATCTGCCACAACATTTTCCTTTCCCGGCGTATGTTTAATTATTAGGTTATATTCCTGTAATTTGAGAGCCCACCTTATTAATCTGGGTGATAAATTTTTTCCAGAATAGAGTCTAGTGACCGCCGCGTGGTCGGTATATACAGTTACTGGAGAACTTCCAAAGAACACACGAAATTTCTGTACTGATGCTAACACTGCGAGAGTTTCTCTCTCTGTTGCGGAATAGTTTCTTTGGGTTTCATTTAATGTTCGGCTGAAAAAAGCCACGGGCTGACCATTTTGGGAAAGCACTGCACCAATCGCGAAATCTGAAGCGTCCGCTGAAATCTCTAATCCTTTATCCCCTTCTGGAAATTTTAAGACGGGAGCTTGAGTCAATGCGTCTTTCAATTTTTGAAACGCCAAGTTGGCTTCTGCTGACCACGAAAACCTAGCTTTTTTTCTTTTCAACTTTAGCAGTGGCTCAGCTATTTTTGCAAAGTCTTTAATGAAAGCCCGGTAATATGAACACATCCCGAGAAACGACGATAATTTCTTCGCTGTTTTAGGAACAGGATAATTTCTAATGGCTACTATTTTTGACTGATCCGTTTCGATTCCCTTTTGGGAAATTTTAAATCCTAAATAACGTAACTCTTTTGCGGCAAATTTACATTTAGACGCATTTATCTTTAAACCAGCTTCGTTTAACAATGAAAATACTTTTCTTAAATCTTGTAAGTGTTGTTCTAGAGTACTACTCGTAATTATAATATCGTCTAAATATATGAAAGTGCTTTTACCAAGGACTGGTCTTAAGACGATGTCCATACATCTTTGGAACGTTGCCGGCGCGCCGGATAATCCGAACGGCATTCTAAGAAATGCGTACGTACCAGATTTCGTTATGAACGCGGTTTTGTGTACGTCCTCGGGTTTTACCCCAATCTGAAAATAGCCACTCGTGAGATCTAATGTAGTCATGTATTTTGTAGACGAAATATTTCGAATAATTTCTTCAATTATCGGCAACGGATATACAGGATATTTTGTAACTGAATTTAACTTGCGATAATCTATAGCAAAACGCCACCGCTTCGGGTGCGTAATCGGGTAATCATTATTTTTCTTACACAGGACAACGGGGCTAGCATAACTGCTAGAAATTGGCGTGATGATTTTATTCTTTAACATCTCTTTAATATGATGTTCAATTATTTCTTCTTTTGTCCTATCATATCTATATGGCTTTTGCCTAACTGGCTGAGCGTCCCCCGTGTCAATGTCGTGGTTCACCACCTGCGTAAAGCCTGGTACATCACTAAATAAATTCGCAAAGTGACTTACCAGACCTTGGATTTTCTCTTTTTCCTCTGCTTGTAAATGTTCCAAGTCCAGCTGCGGGGGCTTATCATTCTTCGCTTCAATTGGCTTCATATTTAATGTTAGTTCTCCCCCCTTGAAATCAATTTTTGCTTCTGCCAAACTAAAAAAGTCCACACCTAGAATAATACAAGTCTGCAGGTTACGCACAATATAAAACAGGATTCTTACCTGTTCGTTGTTGATACGCACGAACAATGGTACTTTTCCTAAACAGCTACATTTTTCTCCTTGGGCCGCTATGACATCCGTGTCTCTTGCACTAAAAATTCTGTAACGTCGAAAGTGCTTCTTAAAGAATCTTTCCGATACGAAGCTGCTTTGGGCTCCTGTATCCAAGAGGGCTGTCGCCGGTATGTTGTTGATTAGAACTTCAATCTTCGGCAAACTCAAATTCTTAACGACCACGGTGTTTAAATTGATTTTGGAAGGGTTTTGCGCTGCTTCGGACTTCTTCACCTTCCTCGAAGAAATCCCTCTTAGTTTAAATTCTTTTTCTTCTGGTTGCCCTCGGAATCTTTGCTTGTTCTTCTATTAAATTCCCTTCGTTCGCCGCTCGCTTTAGGAGACACATCTTTCTTCGGCCATTGCTTCGCCTTATTCCCGTAACTTTGATTTTGCTTTTGCTGCGGTCTTGGCGAACTCCACTGACTTCTTCGCTCAAATTGGCGTCGTCGTTCGTTGTCGGCTGTTCTTCGGCTTTCAAATTGTACCGCGAGCTCAAATAATCTGTCTAATGTTGTTGGATTTCTTAGTTCGATGAAATCTTGAACTTGGGGCAGTAGCCTAGGAAGTATAACTTGAATAATTTCAGGATCCGGGCGACTTCCATACAAAAGCTTGAAAACTTGAATTTTCCTCAAAATAAAATTAGACAAATCTTCTATTCTTTCTTGGTATCGGCTAAACAGTTCAGCTTCCAATCTGGCTCGATCTCGCACCACGGGAAATGCTTTCACTAGAGAATTCTTGAAATTTTCATACGTGTATGTGGGGCTTCCTGGTTCCCCCAAGAGATTCTTTCCGATGCACTTGAACCAACTTAGCGCTTGGCCCTTCAAAGCGCTGGTAGCAAGAGCGACTTTCTGAAATTCGTGGACTGGATATAGCATGAAGTGGGAGTCTAGCTTTTCCAGGAAATTGATTACGGCTGTCTTGCCGTCAAAACTTGCCGCTGGCTTCATGGCTGCTCGCATGGTTTGTACGATGTAGCCGAATCCTTCTATGCCAGGAGGTGCTATCTCAGGATTCTGGACAGGTACAGCAGGTGTCTCAGGTTCGTCTTCTTGTTGTTGAGGCCATCCTCTTCTTTTTGTGCGGGCGCCACTATCAGGACTTAGCATTCTGTGTGTATTCTTTGAGAACATGGTAAATTCTGTAAAGGGTTCTTATCCTTACGTTCTAAGTCCTGAACTGGAACAGGGAGCGGAAGGTACGCTATGTTCTGATGTAACTGCTGGGCTGGAGAATAACTGCACGTGAAGGGATTTGAAATCCTCTTTTATTCAATCACTATTAAATACAAACCTCCCAATTCGGGAGAGATACAGAACGTAACAGACCACACTTTGGTCGAACTTAACAATCAAATAAATTTAAATAAATTAAAATAGAACTTAAATTAAACTTTGCTTCGCAGAGCAATTCGCGGAAGTTGGCCTCTACCGAAAAGGGTGCGTAGCAAGATATACTAAATACTACCGCACTTTAATTTATTTTACAAAGCAATCACGTAGTAAGCACTATGGCTTATAAATTTAAACTGCTAGCTGGTCAGGCGAACGTTGAGCAGCGTGACCGTGATCTGAGGCAAAGCTCTCACACACCGAGAGGTTTCTACCTCTGTCTTAAATAGTGCTTGGCTGAACTTCAAAAATTTAGCATAAGCTAAAAACGCGCGCTTCTTCTGACAGGAAGTTGAAGCAGAGAGGAGATAGAAAAGATTTAAATTAAAATAAACTTGGTTAGTTTAACTAAAACCTTACAAGCTTTCTTACTGTTAAACAAACTGAGACATATCTCGGCCTAAAGAATAAAGAGAAGTGTTGATTCACCCGTTTTTGTGCTCTCCTGTGTTGAAATGGTTGAATTTATGATTGATTATTTATGTAATATTCAAAACAAAAGCAATTACAATGATCACCTTTTAGTGAATATCATTTTCCTAATCTTCACCTAATACGTAATTTTAAATTAACTAAGAGTTTTCTTTATTCTTTATCATACGTTTTGTATTAACTTTGTAGAAACCATTAGCAATTCCGGAGAAGGAAGCAAGAAAAGTCAGCTGCTCTCTCGCCGGAGTTTGACCCACAGATCCTTCACTTCCTACCTGAACGTGCTAACCACTTACACCATGAAAACATGTAAGGAGGAATGCGATAATATTTTAGCTTTACCCCCTCTTAAAAGGTTAGAAAGTATTTCTCCCGCCTTCTTCGCATGCCTTCGTGGTGTACTGGTCAGCACGCTCGACGCGTAACCGAGTGGACCGTGGTTCGACTCTCGGCAAAGGAGTTGCTCATTTTTCATGTCTCTTGCTTTTCAAAAAATACCTAATGTCTTTACAACTTGTTCATTTTTCAGTGTTCTTGCTTCCAAATAACCCAACGACTCTACAAAAAAGGCGCAAGGTCCGGTCGAACTAACCCTGAAAACATCACTATACATTTTGGACTACTAGGAAACACGACAATCTGCTATGCTGTCACCGAATTTCGAACCTCTTCCATTTTCTAGCTGGAAACGCTAACCACTTACATCCCAAAAGCAGACGCGGGCCGTGCAATACTCTTTTCAACTATATGTTTTGGTTATTGTCTGTCGTGATTTGATGCACTCCATAATTTATTTTTAATAATAAATAAGTAAATAAATAAAGTAACTGGAAACACAAAATTTTAATTGTTGCAGAAAGTTTGGTTTTAACAAATTTCAGTTGCGAAGAAGAAAACAATTTTAATGTTTAAAAAGAAAGACGAAGCGTGAAATTCCATCAAATACACTTCGGGCGATAATGCTAAAGAAAGATCCTCGATCATTTTCTGAAGCGCGGGATAAATATACTGTGCAAGAAAATTGAAGTCTCTGCTTATTCGGATGTTGAAGAAGCTTTCTTAAAGTAGTTTGAAATCCAAAGCAATTTTTAACAATAAAATTCCAATAGTTGGCTATTTTCTTCGAGAGAAATCTTTGTAAAAAATCCTTGTTTTGTGCCCAGTAATTGCTGTCTGCAGAGATTTAAATTTCAGAACAATAAAATCTATTTAGGAATTTAATATCTGAAGAAATAAAACACCTGTTTGATAGCTTTGGGAAAGAATGAATAAAAATGTAATATGTCTGCTACTTGTGGTTTACAATATGTATGGTGTTTTTAAACTTGATAAAAATAAGATCATTGTTTAAGAATGGCTTTTCATCAAGTAGTAGTTCACACAAAGCAGTGAAAGTTCTTTTGCGGATGGCGTAAAGTTTGCGTTCTATTCATTGGGCACTCGCTGATGAATCTCTCAAATTATTTGGTTTTTAAGGAAAGATAAGAAACTATAACTGCTTTAAAATATTAATTCGTTACTTTAGCAATACATAAGAAATATGAAAAGAACTGGCGTCTAAGTTTTTACTTTATCGATGTAAAACAGTAAGCTGAGTCATTATCTTATCCGGAAGCCATAGGTTAAGGAAGGCTAATCTACGTTATTCTTAAAGATGATTATTGCCCTTAACGTAATGTATATCACTATCTACGGTAAATTTGTTTATTAGGCACGTAGAATGATTCTTTGCCTATATTAACTCTACATCCCTTTCTTACCCTCCCTTACAATAAATGTTAGACTAATGTAATTATTTCTTAATTTAGCGTTTTCTTTGGTACCGCGACTGTTAATAATTTTTAACCAAAATCTATCTTAACACGATGCATGAGAAAATTTCATTCAAGCTGTCATGAAAATTTTCAAGTAAATTAGTTGAAATTCTTTCGCCTTGAATTTTTATTACTGCACATGAACAGGATAGGACATTAGAAATTTATCGTTAGTTGAAAACATATATAATTCTGTCACACATCCTTATTAATGAAGATTAATGATGGCGTTGGAAATGTACGAAAGCCCTTTCCGTATCTTTTCTGTTTTATATTACTGATTAATTTATGCAATTAAGGTGTTGCTTTCGAAAGCTTAGCATATTTTACATGAAAATAAAAACAGTTGTTAGAAAATGTGAGGATTTCCTTCACACTTTTACATAAATTAAAAAATGCCTATTCATAAATGCATACTGTTTCATAACTAAAAAAAACGTATTCATTTCGGATTGAACAAAATGTTGATATTTTAGCAAATATTGAAAATATTTCGTCAGCCTTTAACGGTGTTTCTTTAAGGTTTTCCATAGCTATTTTGTAGCACGATACGAAACCTACTTATAGTGGAATGATTGCAAATGTAAAATGATGTCAAAAATGAGTGATAGAAGTATTTTAGAACTAACGACAAACCATTTCTTTACAAGTAAACGTATGAGAAATTCATTTTCGCTTATTCAAAACTATATTGAAAGGTTGTGAAAATGCCATTCTAAACATTTCATCTTTTCATTCTATACAGTCATCTGTTGAATAAACTGTCTTTGTTATGGAAGAAATTTTATAATTTATGAGATAAGAAATAAAACTACGTTTATTTTACATAGCAATAAAATTTATATATTGCGAATAGTTAGTTATTTAATATTCATCTACAGAAATTTGTCAATCACGCAATACTGCGTAATGCTTTTATATAAATTCGTGTAGTTTCATACTCTTAGTATAGACCCTTTTAAGAAGTTGAACGTTTTATGTAATTAATAAGTAATTAAATTTGATGTAAATAAAGAAAGTTTCTTTTTTTTTTTCAATTTCCTTTATAAAGTGAGCTCAATTTATTTTTTAATTTTTCTCCTTCTCTATAAAATACGTATGCGTAACTTTCAGGTTACTCGAGTTTACCGTATTTAAAATTATTTTACCCCACCAGTTCTGTTTGAAAGTGCATTTGTGAACAAACTTCAAGCAACATGAAATGTCTGTTAGTATTTTAGCTTCATTTGAAAATGCTTCACGTTTAAATAATGAGATAAAAATAGCAAAATCATACGTTAAAAAATGAGTAAATAGTTTCGAGAATTAAACTGCAGTTTATTCTCGAAACTATTTACTCATTTCTAGAAGCAATTTTTCGGGGCAAATTATATTAGCAAGCAGAGAAATATCAACTTTAGCGAATGGATCTCTCAGGAGAATGAAATAATTCAAGCGAGACATTAAACAGAATATCTAGGTCTTTGATGATCTCGTATTTTCTCCCAGAATACATTTAACTCAATTTATTAAACGTAAGACGTAAGACCTGATTAAGAGACAGTCTTAGCCCAAGATAGAATTGTCCCTTGGAACTTCCAAGGCCTTTTTTTGTAGGAGAAAGCAATGTTATAAGATATTATGGATTATTATGAGGCTACCTAAAACCTGAGATTCCATTTCAAGACCTTATGGGCCTATGTTTTAATGAGAGCTAACACGGTAGGTTTTTTGATTTAAACCTCCAAATTCCTATATGCTTTTCATCCGTTTTCAATCATTTAATTGAGTTCTAACAGAAGCAGGGAAACGACGAATTAGTTTGTTAAAACTAAAAGTGACCATATTCAAATAAATACTAGTTTTCTTATCAGAGTAATCAGACACGTTTCCTATTAATGATGCCATTTAAGTAATAAACAGTTGTTCTTATTCTGCTGATAACATGTTATTTTTCATACAAGTATTTTATTAAGACTAAACATTAATTTAATTAAATGTTCTCTAAAATGCTGTAAAACAGAAAAGGGACAGATCGAGAATTCTCTTAGGAACAGCAGTCAAATAAATGTTTGATCGCAATATACAGATTGAGTGATAATGTAAAAACATGTATCAGTATTCAGCTCTAAAAAATAATAGAAACTTGCTATCAAAAATCCCATATTTCCATAAATGATTTTTGTAGTAAATAAATTTGTGTGGTCTTATTCTGATTCAATAATCTTTTAAAAAGCGTATAAAGCAACGAAGCGAATAAACGAAACTAGACAATGTATATGAGTTAAAATTCTTATAAAGACGTTAACTGGCATTAAAATATAGCTATGGTACTATTTTTTCTACGTGGAAAATAAATGTGAGATTGTCCGTCTTACAGTGTTGTTCATGAAAGACACATTTCTAAAGACATATAGCCCTTTTTTGATTTTTGCTATCACTTAGCCAAATTCATGATGGTGTTTTTTGACCGCAATAAAAATAATCTAAACTGATGCTAGTGTCTTTTTTTATAATCAAGTTAGCCAAACTATTGATGATGATAAAGACGGTAACGTAATTGATGACAGAGAATATTGCGCATGCACGAAAGAATGTGGTCAAAAGTCAGTCGATTACGAAGATATATGCGATAAGAGAAAGAATGCATATGTGCGAAAATGGGGCCAAAAATCAGTCGATCACGAAGATGTTTTTAAAACCTAGACTAGAATATCAAACATTGCCAAAGGCAACTGTGTACTTTTGATTACGTAGAAATTCATAAAAAACATTTCTCACTTTAAATTTTAAATTTCCTTCCAACATTTGGTTTGAATAAATTATCATGAAAAGAAATAGAAATTTTTTGAAGAGCTCGTTATTATGGATTATTTCATATCGAAATTCAATGAGGATATCTTCAAAACCTAGACTAGAATACCAGACATTGCCAAAGGCAACCTGTGCGTTTTCGATTATATAACGCTACTTAGAAATTCGTAAAAAAAAAAAAAAAAAGTATTCTCACTTTAAATTTTAAATTTCTTTCCATTACCAAATATTCAGTTTAAGTAAATTGTCATGAAAAGAAATTAGAAAATTTTTAAGAGAAATTTACTATGGGTATTTCATGTTGCAGTTCTGTCGGTATGAAAAATTAAAGCAATTATTTGTCATAATTAATCTGTCCAGTTATCGCAGTTTAATGCTATGTGATTATAATCTCATATTTACTGAGCTATTTTTATTAAAATGTATTCTAGGTAATAAAGCTTAAGATAGAAAAATGATACCATTAATAAATATGCAATATCTAGAAGGAATTTTTATTTTTATTTTTCTACGCAACTCGTATTACTTAATGATCTCTATTTTTTATTCCCATGTGCTTCAAGATATTTTACATCTGTTGTAAGATTATTTTTAAGCACTCCTGTGCACTACTAATATCATGTAACTGTCGTAACATATGCCCCTATTATTCTTACTCTTCTTAGATTTTTCATATACCTCTCTTCATTCAGAATTTCATGCTGAGAGGAGTAATACTGAAATATTTGGAAGTTTTGTCTCCGGAAACCATTTTCTCCTCAATTCTGTCTCGTCTAGTGTAAGGTGACCGTTGTCAAGGTTTGTGTGATCGACGGTGGTTGCTCCCCTTTTCCTTATGCCCTCGGGGGTTTCAGCAACACACAATTGCCTCCGAATAGTCGATTGCGATTGACCGCTATAGCGGCGCGTGATAAAGTTAAGTTGGGGAGTATCGTGCTGGGTAAAAATCGATGACGTGTGCAGCGCTCATATGCGTCTTTACTAGGGAAGCTCAAATTCTTTTTCGTCTTTTTTCTTTTACCTCAGCGCTAAGGAATCAAATGATCGAAGCGTGGAGATCTACGCGAAGCTGTCATAAGAAAAACTGTGATTCGTTTTCGTAGCAAAAGAATGGCCAAGCTAGAATTTCATATCCTGGATAATTAATATTACTGCTAATGAAATGAAGCAGAAAATAAAGAAAAGTTATGCATTCTAATCCTTCTGATTCCACCTTAATTTTTAAAGCTAGCATAAATTGAATGTGAAAGACGCTAGTCTACCAAAATTTTAACTTTTTATGGCAATAAAAATATTTAATCGTACGTATATGTGATATGTAAACTGAAAAAAGAAAATTAAAATTAAATGCTTTATAATGAAGATTTTTTATTCTTAAATGCCTCTAATAGGTCAACAGAAACCGTAAATATTTCGAACCAAACTTCCTGAAGTTAAACTAGAAAGGATCATTTTGTTTCGCTTTCAAAGCAGTGTAAAACATAGTGTTATCTTCTAATAAACAAAGTCTTTAAATTCGAAACAAAACTTTAAAATAATTGGGAAGCCTGTAAAAGCTTGCAATCTATTTGTTGCTACAGAATTTTACTGTTATCGGTACATTTTGTATTTTATACAAGCAGTATCGTACAGGTAAGTCTCAGTAATTGAGACAAATTGTAGAGGGTATATAAAACGTTTTCTTTAAGTATACTAACTAGTAATTTTTAACATCCAAATTACTAGCTCTCAGATATTTCGAGCCACTTGCAAGACCCTTTTAAGTCACCAGAGGTGTTCTTAAAGGGGCCCTTTTGTTGACTTTCCTTGTTTGCAGAAGAAAGAGAGAAGTTACAAGGAGTTTTACGAGGATTTATATCCAAAAGGTGATATGAAAAAAATGTTTGTCAGTAGCTACTTGACATTTCAATAGCCACTTAACATCAATTACTATAAACTGAATTTTATATTCTAATTTTCTGAGCTTTTGCATAAAATCTCAATCATTTCACATCACCTCGAATAACAGAGGATCGATTATGCAGCAGTTGCATTAGCAGCAATCAAATTGTTTGACAATATTTTCAGCAAATATAATTAATATAATATAATAATAATAATAATAATAATATAATTATATATTATTATAAATTATATTATTATAATATTATTATTATAATTAATATAATAATAATCAAACATTAATGCTGGGGAAAAGCACCTATCACCTATCAGCTAAGCTGAAAGCTTTTGAATCCAGTTGGAGAGAGCTCCTGGCACTCGTGTAGCGTTGCTAGAATTCCGCCAGCTTAGGCTAATGTAATTATACGGGCTTTGCAGATCTCTCGCAACCGATTGATTATGTCAGGTTTTTATGGTAAACTAACCAGTGATTATAATTTTGATCTTTACTTTAACTTTTTCTTTCAGGATTCCTCACCAGAATGCAAATTAGTTTGTAGTGTATTTCAGCTGAAAGCTTTTGAATCCAGTTGGAGAGAGCTCCTGGCAGTCGTTTAGCGTTGCTAGAATTCCGCCAGCTAAGGCTAAATGTAATTATACGGGCTTTGCAGATCTCTTACAACCGATTGATATTTTAAACTCAAGTGCCAGTGAAATTAGTTTGAGCCATCCTCTAGCTCAGATATTATCCCTGTGTAGTCTTAGACTACTTACCAATATTTAAATTTTATTTGACTGTTATCGTTTAATTTACCTCGGGAGAAGTAATGGTTATTCGTAACACAAAGTCGTGCCATTATATTCACAGTTCTGGTTCATAGAAAAGTTGTTCAAAATTTTTCAAGTCTTTGTCCTACGGTTTCAGGCATGGCGATAGCTTGTTACATGTTTAGTAAGGCTTTAGAACTAAAATTTCTGCTTAGACCCAATAAAGCCTTATAAATTTATTCCAAATAATTAGCAGTGATTTTGGTTAATGACTAAGCAATTAAATAAAATGCCTGCATAATGGAATCACAAAATTAATAGTAGTAGATAGATACTTAAAAGTAACAATAATAATAAACTGCTGATGCCGTAAGTTTTTGACAAATAAGGAAAAAAGCATTGCCTTGGACCAGCACACACAAAATTTAAATCAACATCCAAACTTTTAGTTTTGAATAACGAAAATATATTTTTTTCTTGTGGACTGTTTCATGCAGCAGCTTTGAAGGAAACATGTTACTGCAGCTACTTTTTGAGCAATGTCTAAAAAGAAGGGAAACATGAAAATTTTGTTCGAAAAATAAAATAAATAAAATATGAGAAAGAGAATAATTCTGCGGATGAGGTACGTTATTTTATTCATAAACACAGTCTAAAATACAAATATATTCGAAGGAATGACCTGGGGGATAAAACTAGAAATAGTTCCTAGGATTTTACCAAGTGCCTGCTTGATTCACAATGTTCTTTTTTTCCTTCGTTTCAAACTCTAGAATGAAAATCCATGGAAAGGATATCCTTCAAACTTCAAAGCAATTGTAAACTTCGCGATACTTTATTGGAGAGTTAGAGCTAGTGGGCGCATTTTCATTTCCTGTTAGTGGGAACGAAAAATTTAATTTCTGGCGTTTTTTGAAGCACAATAATGTATCTCGCAGATTGAGTTATTTCTGTTTATCACTGGAAAGAAAACCTCTCTATACATACAGTTCCGGTTGCTTTCAACACGTCAGTTAAAAAAATATCATTATGTTACTATGAATGTAAGAAAAACTTGCTAAAATTGAAACATTTTAACAGCATTGAATATATGTATATACTGGTAAGAAAAGAAAATAATAAGCATTTAATTGAAAAATTCCTGTGCTTAAGCTGCAAAGGATTGAACTAAAAGCGATTAATACAAAAAGAAATAATTTTTTAAATAGATTTTTCTACCTGAGGAAAAATACGTAAGGCAATTAAATTGTCTCTAATTAGGTTAATTTAATTATATTCTATACTTGTAATTCATAAAGTGAAGCACGGCATGTCGGGGAATGACATTATAAGACTATTAGGAATGTTAATTTGCAACCGAGTATGGTTAACAATGGTTTGAGTTGCATAATGTTAGGAAGAATGAAACATGTTGTACGGTACTCATTAATCGTCCGGGTATAATGTTTTACTTTGAAAAGTTCTGTTTGGAATATTAAACATAGGTTGATTAATAGTATTTATTCGTATTACTTCCTTATTATTTTTTAATTTTTAATTTAATTAGTTTCTTCAATTATTATACTTTTGTACCTACAATAGCACTTTAGAAGAATAATTTACCTCTCAGGCTTACATTTTTTTCTTCACTTCAAGTTAACAAGAGACAGTTTAATTTCCTTATGCATTTTTCTTCAGATGGGATAATCTATTTAAAAAATAATTTCTTTTTGGGCAAAAGTGAAACAAAATAAATTAACAAAATCCATGTAATATTAATTAATAAATAATAGTTGAAATTTGATTGTCTTTTTCAAGGAGCAACCAAGAGAATTTTCAACAGAACCACCTTTTTGAATTATATCTGGATATCAAATCTAATTAAAGAAAAATATGCGTATAACTAGGACAGAATCAAAATTAATTTAATAAAATTGTAACTAAAAGAATTAATTCAAAAAATTTAAATTAGTTAAATAATAAGTCAATACAGAATAAAATGTTTTTAAAAAGTAAATTTTTTTAAATGATAAAAATTTTCATGATTTGAATTCATTCACCAAAATATAATCTGTTCCGTAGTGACTTGAAATTAATTATACAATATACTCTCATTACCAAAAGTCATCATAAATTCTTTTGTCATTCTTTGTGCATTGCCATCAGCCAATTCATACTCTAAATGCATGTTTGCCAGCTCCCTGTTCGTGTAACGTTGCTTACTCTTTTTAAGACGACTACTGCTCGAATGATGAAAAATGAAATGACTCCCCTCCAGCGTTCTCGTGCACCTAGCAGCGTACGATGACGTTTCCGGTTAGGGGTTGCCATGCAAATCCTTTAGATGTGTCCTCTCAATAAACTTTTCATCAAAAGATACCTGCATCTACGGCCAATTAGGAGATGGTCCTGGTTATCTATTCAAATGGCCCAATAACAAAACATTTCCACATTTATCATCCCTCACAATTAAATCCAAAATATATAGCCTTCCTCATGAAAAGGAATGAACAAAGAAGAAACATCATCAAAATAACAAATATACTAGCAAACGTAGGCACAGGCTGATGTCATGCTTGATGAAGAATTTTTCCAGCCGAATTAAAACTCCATTACATCATCAGTCTTTTGCACGCATAAAACGCACACTAAGTCATTAGCTTTCAATTATGAGATCTCTCATAAGCTACCTTCCATGCAAGCACTCATCATAGCAAGCATTGCTTCGTCGTAAGCACAAGAGCCTCACATATACTATGAATCTGTACTCACAAATCTGTTCAAATATTAATGCTGGGGAAAAGCACCTATCAGCTATCAACTAACTACCTCCCCTTAAAATCTGTACCAATATATGATACACCTTGCATATATATATGTATATACACCTATTCTTATTTTACATAGTTATAAGATATTTTGAAATTTATTGGTATTGAATTTCACTTCGTTTGGGTCTTTGTGTAAAACTGGTCAGCTTGCTCAGAAGAACACTTGGTGCAGACCTAAAAACACTTGGAATCCTCAAAAAAATATCAGAGATTTGCCATGCTCACTGAGGAAGCGGGTGAGGCTGGTTTGATCTTGCCTGTTGCAATCAAGTGCCAGAGAGCCACCGGTCCCTCTCAAGTCTTACAGACCGCCCCATCATGGCGAGGCTATGTCTCTGAACGAAATGGGTGAAGTACGTCGCGAGTTTACTCCTGGTAGGGCCAGCCTAGGCATGAAGGCCATTCCTTTTTACCCAGCTAAAGTCTGCAGCCAATGAAGCTCAATAAGTCTTCTACCTTTCGTGCTCCAGTCTTTGACCACAGAAGCTGACTATTTTCCCTACCCATGAATAAGTCAGATATATTTTAATAATAATAGAAGCCGTAATTTCAATAATGCTGTTACAAACGATGTTTAATTATACGTTTAATTATATTATGTTATAAAATATGATAAGTTGCGACTTATCCCTTTTAAAACTACAACGTTTATCAAAGATTACCCATCACTTAGGTTTGTGTAATACCAAACCTGAGAATAACAATTCTTCCAAATACGTTTTCAGCGATTATCAGGGTTTCAGAATTTTCCATTACCCTGTCATACCATCATAACGCAATCATGCACTTTTCCGATGCAGCACTTAGTCTTTTATGATAACATGAGTTTATTTTTACTCATATGAACGAAACAAATGAAACCTTCTTTTTAATCTACACAGTGAAGAAATTATTTCGCTAATATGGTTTTAGATAATTCCTACTATTTAAGAAAGCTACGTATTTCTATTTCATTTAGAATTGTCTTTCGATGATAAAGCGAATATGATAAATTTAACTGAACTAGAGTTAAACGTGGAATTATATGACGAATTTTGTTCACGAAATGAAGCCAATATTTTATTAGAAGAACTATCCAACTATGAATTTAAAAGTATTAATATTCAAATTAACGGAAATCACTACATTCCACAAAGAAAATTTCTCGAAATTGGTGATGAAGGAATTAGTTACGAATTCTCTGATATAAGTATTGGAGCAGAATCTTTGATGCAGTCTCTTATAAATATTAAGGAAGATGTTAAAACAGTGACAGGCAAGAAATATAATTATTTCTTTTTGAACTACTGTCCTGACGGACTTGCTAAAATATCTATGCATAAAGACAACGAAGTTTGTCTTGAACAAGAATGTGATATAACCCCATCAGTTTAGGTGCAAAACGTGGAATGATATTTTCCAGGCAAAATTTTACATCTCATACCGTAGACTTAAATCACAGGTCACTATATATGATAAAACCACCAACGAATCAGTTTTGGATGCTCGGAATACCTACTCAACCTGATGTTAAAAATCCGAGAATTAGTCTTGCATTCCGCAGACTATATGAAATCTGGTCCTGCAAATATCTTCATGCCCGGTAATCAAGAAAAGCAAAAGAAAATTCGAAGTTGCACAGTATACTCTTGGTTGTGGAAATTTTATATTCATAATTCAATTCGAAAACAGAATGAACATTCATCTACATGATTTGTGAAACAAAATACAAAATTGTATCTTATGACACGCGGTATTGTTATAACTCCGCATGGCAAGAGTTTTGTTCGA
The DNA here is from genome assembly GCA_000611955.2 of Stegodyphus mimosarum. NCBI lineage: Eukaryota > Metazoa > Arthropoda > Arachnida > Araneae > Eresidae > Stegodyphus > Stegodyphus mimosarum. The sequence continues at coordinate 103,527 of KK113692.1, read as the reverse complement.
AAATACTTGGATTTAATCGTGCTTATACAAGTGCCAGCCTCATTTGTAATAATGAGCTGATAGTCTTCATCAACGAAGGTGAGTGTATTTACAACAAGTTTTTAAATAGGATGAACATTCCTTTAAACTAAAATCTACCTATTTCAAATTAGACTATGATATATTAAAAAGACTGAAAGAAATTATTACAGATGTATCTCAAGCTTTATATAAATTTATTTTTGAGATTATTTTACCACTGTAAATCAGATGTAAAGCAATTGTTCGGGTGAGACAAGTGATAATGAATTTTACAAAGTACCCATAAACCCTATAAAATCTGAATTAAATTCATTGATTAAAAAACTATTTAAATATGAGGGCTGCATTACAGAGGCTGTTCGCACATTTTTAGACGATGTATATTGTATTCACAAAACTAAATTACATAAAATTCTTGTGTTTTAACTGTTCTATTTGACATCCCTTATTCTGAACTATCTTTTGACACCGCAATTTCCAGGATAATAATGCCTTTTGAAGTATCAGAAGAGGTATTCTATCCTATTCCTTCCGAACAGCTTTCCAGAGTCCTGTTAGGGTTTGGGGACAACGTTTGGATAATGCAGTTTTTAAAAGTTTGAAAGCACAAAAATCCGTAGTGACACATCGGGAGATTTAGTAGGGATATCAGTGAAGGGTCCTTGATACCAGTTTTTTGTTCCATTTCTTTTAGGAAATTTACAGTGGATTTTGATGTGTGACTGTTAGCTTTGTCCTGATGGAGTCTCACAGATTGAAGGCACTGTGGGTAAAGCGATGGTATTTCATTCAGAAAAATTGGCAATAAAATATGTTCCTGATAGTATTTGAAGTTAATCTTGACATTTTTTTGCACTCTCTTTATTTTTAACTTGCCATTATAAGAAAAACCAGCAACAATCATGAATCCCTTAGAAAAACTTTCTTTCGATTCTTTGAACCACTTACTTAAATTTTTTTCTCCCCTTTTATGAAAATAAATGGCTCTTTTTTTGTTACAATCATTTAAATACATCCATGCTTCATCTACTGTGACAATTGTTTTCCATTTTTCTTTGGATAAGTGTTTCTCATGTAGAATTCTGCAGCGTGTCCTGCGTTGAGCGATATGCTTTGGAAGAAGACGATGCACATTGCGTTTTTTCGCTTTCTTAAGATTCAAATCAACGTTTATCATTTTGTTTACAGTGGACACCGTATTCTAATGATTTTGCAACTGTCCTTTGACTAGGGGGATTTTCTTTTAACATTAAACAACGTACCTTTGCAATAGTCGAAGATGTCCGTTTTTTCCTTGGATACTTGTTTGGAATTTTTGTCCCACTTGAGGCTCCAATTTGACGTTTTTTTTTCCTTTCTTGTTGATGATATTACCTAACGACGCTTTAGATATCACAAAACCATGACTCTCACATCGTTTTTTGATAACGGAGTATGCATATTTCTCTTCGGAAAGAGCGTAAATGTAGCCTTCGAACCACTGCTTTATTAAATTCGCCATTTTGAATAAAAACAAAACTTTCAAGTCACAGACGATAATTTTGACTTTTAAAAACATAGTACAATTGCAATTACTTCTTTTGCAGCAAACGATTTTTTATTATCGCTTACCAAAATCGTCTAAAAAATGTGCGAACAGCCTCTGTATAAATCATCCTTCACAAATAAGACATGAGTGTATTTCGATACAGTTTGACGACATAATTAAGTGTATTGTGAAGATGTATTTTTATGCATAAATTTTAAAAATGTAAGAGATTCTTTAGGACAAAAAAAAATTATTCATGACATGGTGCTTTGATATAAGTACAGCTATTCTATTTAATTTTTTTTGTTTAATTGATATTATATCTATTTTGGTTTCCTCGTATTTTTAATAGAACTATATTGCAAATCAATTAAAAAAAAACCAGTAAATTATGAAACGTAAGTAAATGGATATTGCTCTTAATTTGATATCAGTTTATGAAAGAATATTTTAAGTATGTTTTAAATATCTAATAGAAACATGTTCTTTAAGAAATAAATACATTTATTGGAAAGGAAAAGTTTCTTGGTGAAATGAATATATCATTATTTTTATTATATTTTTAAGCTTTATATATTTCCAATGCAGTATATATTTCAAGCAGTTCACGCCTGTTGAAAAAATTTAAGAGTTCATGAAGCGATTCATCTCCGAAATTTTGCTTGGGCGATATGTTTGCAAGTTTAATGAAAATAAGTGATCTAAATAGACATTTGAAATCTCATGAAAGAATCTGCAGATATAGTGTGTGTTCTAAGAAATTTAGTTAAGTTGATAGTTTGAAAAGTTATGAAGCTTCTCGTCTTAGAATTTGCAGTGAATGATCAGAAGTTTTTTCATGCAAAAGGGATAGGAAAACTTATAAAGTTACTTTTAAGTGTAAATCCTGCTAAAAAATATTTAGTGAACGCGATAATTTAAAACAACATGAAGAAGAAGAAGTTGTACTGAATGTTCGGACATTATTTTCAAGTAAAAAGGAATTTGAAGAGACACATGAAATCTTATGAATTTTTTTTTAATGTAGTAGCTGTCCAAAGTGATTTGATAACAGTGATGCCTTGAAATAACATGATGCTTCTCATCTTAGAAATTGTATTTATGTTCACAAGTGTTTAAAAGAAAAAGTGATCTGTTACACCACATTCAAGTGCAACATGGTTTGACACGAACCTTCCAAAAACGAAGAAATGTTGACCCTGTTAATGCATGTAAGCCTACTAAAATCACAAGTCTTAATAGCATGTTCTCAATCGACTCGATTTTCTCTAACACTGGTAATGAACATTTTTGGACTCGTATAATTGAAAAAACATTATTTAGGCTTAAATAGAAGTTGGCATCTTGCAATTCTGAGATCAAAGAGCAGGTGCAAATAATTTTCGGCGCTAGTCGTTGGTGTTTTCACGTGTCTAATTAATAATTGATCTGATTACTACTTTTTCTGTCTTATTATCAATTATCGTATTGATTGATTACTTTATTTAATCGTAAATCATAATAATAATAACGATAATAGCTTATCCAAAGTAGGATCCTGGTTAGTGGCCATTACGATGAAAGAACAATAATGCATAAAATGAAGACCTCAGGTAGCACTTGAAATTCACATTTATCTAACATTCAGCGCTAGACTGAAATTCCATATTCAACAAATAAAGAGAACAAAGAAATGCTCCACGCATGAAACTGGCTGGCCAGTCAAATGACTAGGACATGAGAATCCCATCAGTGATTGCTCAGAATCACACTACCTGGTCAATCCCAAAGGTACCGATGTTAACTTCATTATAGTCATTACAGAGGACACGATCGTAGAAGAAGGTAGAAAGCCATCGTTATCCAATAGTACACCCACTTCTCCAAAGAAACCAAAGAGTAGCAGGTGAATGCGAAGACTTCAGTTCCCGAGGTTCATATCCTGCCACTTTTATTTCCTCCTATAGTTAAACTTACAGTTACACATTTCAAATAATTGTAAAATTCTACGGCAAAAGGTTGAACCAGTTGGAAAATTTCTCTTGACTACCAGAAGAAATGAACTGAAATGGGTTCCTGTATAACGACACCGCACTCTCAGGTTAGGTATTAAGTTGGTGAGGAAACCTGCCTCCAAAAGAATCTGATGTAATCGCTAACCTGGTTGCTTAATATCAGGCAAAATTTATGGAAATACTTATTTAAATTAAATTAATGTGACCTCGTCACAGCTTGTCTCAGCTTATTAGCAAGTTGTCTGAGGCGCTACTGCAGTAGTCAGCTCTCTCAATACTTTCCGCAGAATGTTGCTGATTATCTGTTCTATGCCACCTACGACATAGCATCGGATGCGACACTCTGTGCACTGTCATGTTCGTCTTGATGCTCTAGTCTCAATCCAAGGAGTTACAGTATCATCTTCTAATTATTAACCCTTACGGAGTGAGTCAGAAATAGGTTTACGCTACATATTTAAAAAAGAAATTGTGGACGGTATATTAAACTTCAGACCTTATTTTTTCCCATTTCTAGTAAGGATCATGCATCCGAACTTATATCATTAGGCAAGAAAGCGTTGAACAAACATCAGCAGCTCACAAGTACAGCATGAGAGACTGCTTAATAGAATGATCCTGAAGACGTGATTTTAAGGCAGCATTATTGCCGTTGACTGTCAGAAAGTAGAGGGAACGACTACTTACAACAGGAGACATCCAGAACAGGAATCCAGGACAACAGGAACAAATCCAGAAGAGAAAGCCTCCTGAAGCGTCTCTTTTGTATCGATGTAGGTACCCCGATAACGATTATAAAAGCATTCGAGATACCTAATATTTTAAGGCAATAAAGTAAGTCTAATTGGTACTGCAATGTATTCTTCTTCAATCTGAAGAGTTGAGTTTCCAATAGCACTAAGACATAATACAGTCATCCCAGCCATACTTCCGATCGATTCTGTAAATTTGATACACGATTATTATGTTGGTATCACGCTGAGTTTTTTTTTATACAGATACCAAGTTTAATGTACTAGAGGTTTAATCATAGGCAAGCTCATCATTTGTAAGAAATTTTTATGAACAGCGTCTCAAAGCTAATCCTACTTCTTAAATCTTTATCGTAGGAATGAAGATAGCAGAGAAGAAAAAAGATTTCTACGTCAATTTCAAGAGCTAGTTTAATGGATTCTCTTTTTTCTTTTATCTGACCTTTTATATGATATTATTGATCAGAAACTATAAAAAATTGTATAACTCATTACTCTAAACATTCCCTGACATTTGCATGACACATTTGCGACAAAATTCTGATGGCTTTGTCGAATGGTGTAACTTACTTTTATTTAGCTATCTTCTAAATTGTAAGAATCAAAAAATTGCAGTTGTACGAATTAGAAGTCCACACAAAGTTGTAGTTGTTTAATTAATATAGTATTGGAAGAGGCATCGAATAGTCATGTTATCTCGATTAGAGTCGTTTATGTGCAACTACAATTACTTAACATTCAGCAGAAATAAAATCTAAAATTAAAAACTTCTGGAATTTAATTTAGAATTTTTTTCTATACTATTGCTTCTTGATTACATATGAAAGCATTCGGATTACATAGGAAATTTTTAATGTAATTAACATTTAACCCTTAAAAGTTTGAAGAAAAGAAAGTGAACAGCTCATTTATTGCACACATTTATCAACTTGGCACATAAATTCATTGCGTTATTCCCTATTATATTATCTCTTTCTATGGCATCGTTTTTATGAACAGATTAATCCTATTCCGGATCTTGTACTTCAGATTGCGAATGCATTGACTCATTTGTTGGAAGCATTACCTTATTTTCACATAGAATACATCCCTCCCGTCTCTTTCTTACATCTGTTACTGAACCATAATAAATCTTTACGGAAGATAGCCCAGTTGCATCTTCTTTTTAGAATTAATGCCTCCCTTATGGAGCATTATTTCAGCTTAAGGCCTAAGTAATGTACCCACACTTTAAGTTCCCATGTTCTAGAAATTTTCTTGTCTTGTAGTAGAATCCAGAAATATTTAAAGAACGTGATTCAAATAAAAGATTCTGCTTATTAATCTTTCTTTTAGGGGTTTCATCAGTAACTCTTTTGCTCATTTATTTACTTTTTTTTCAACAATATTCATCTTAATTATTATTTCCCTCCTTAAATTATTTGCGAAATTGCCAACCATGCATAAGGTTTTATCAGCATTTTATCAACAATTTTTCCAATGTGATAAGTGTCTCCAGCGGTCAGTTACAGTCGGGGTAGACAGGTCATTTGCCTTCGGCCTCTTTATTTAATATATATAAAATTTTATGCATTTTTTAAAGCATAGGTTTCATAAGATTAGCAAAAGAAGAGAAATTTTAAGAAATCTTCAGGTTTCTTTTTCTTCCATTTCCTTTGAACTGGATTATTTTAATTAGGGAAAGCTTATAAGGTATATCTCCCACATTCTTAGCGTGCCTTCGTGGTGTAATGGTCAGCACACTGAGCCGGTATTTCAGAGGTCCGTGATTCGATTCCCGGCGAAGGCAATGCATATTTTTCATCTCTCCTGCTTGTAATTAACCTAATGTCTCTACAGTGGCGCCCGAACTAAAAGGGTTGCGGATGATGACTCTCCACACCCAGGATTTGGCGACTAGGTCCCCTAAAACCTTAGTCGCCCTTTAAAAAGGGGATTATATAAGGTATATCTCCCCCATTCTTAGCGTGCCTTCGTGGTGTAATGGTCAGTACACTGAGCCGGTATTTCAGAGGTCCGTGGTTCGATTCCCGGCGAAGGAATTGCATATTTTTCATGTCTCTTGTTCCAAAAAACTACCTAATGTCTCTACAAGCTCAAGAGCTATCTTCTTAAAGGAAAAGATACCAGCCTTTGTGTGCTTTGTGTTTAATCAATTAACCTTATCTAACATTCTAGAATAAACGAAACACTGATTTAAAATGTATATGCTTACATTTTATACAACACACTGTAAACTGAAACCATGAAAACAAAACATACAACTAGCAAATAGGTAAGACTTTTTTAAAAAAATAGCTTTCAAGGAAAAACGATTGAATTGTTAGATTATTTCATGAATTACTGTATATATGTAATTCGCATCAGTATATAGATGCATATCTACATTAAAAATTAGAAAACTTTGAATTATAGAAGTTAATTTGATTGCTTGGCGATAGGAATGCTACCGTAACAAGATTATCCTTTTGTATCTCTTCTAATAAAGCTCGAAAATAGGTAGCAGACGTCACCGAAACGTCGTTGAAGGCTCAGAAAGCATTCTTACTAAATGGGTTTCGAATGAGGAGTTTATTCCTTTTTTATTCACTTTATTATAAGGTTGAAAAAGATAGGTTACGGTCTTTATTCCCAAAGCTATTAAACCCAAACAAGTTCTTCCTATTACAAAATTATTCTCCATGAGATAGTGAATTATTCGATGAAAACGGTTTCGACATTGTAGATTGGAAAGTTCTGTAAAAATGAAAGTACATTTTTTTGTATGTGTGTAAAATAACGTTTTAGTTTTATAAAATAGTGTCAAATATTCAGATTTTTGTTCTGTAGCCTATATCAAGAAATTATGTAATTAGGACTGTATATTTAGAACCAGTACTGCTCGAAATAAAGCTGAGAACCACCCTTTTCGAAAATTGTACGAATTTGTTTTACAACAAATATCGTAAACATGCCTACCTTTGATATGCATTATATAGGGCTCCGGATAAGGCAGTCTGCTTGCGGTGCAGGTTAGTAATTGAAATGCTTCAGCAGGGAAAAAAAATTCAAATTCCACGAAATGGGCATCAAATATCAAAAGTAATGAAAACATTGCAAACAATTCATTACAGAAAACAGTGCTTAGTTTCCTGTAATGCCCCAACGAAACGAGGAAAAAAAATAATTCATTCCTTAAGCAGTTTAAAACACACATTGAAATATTATTGAAATATCATGTTAATGAAAATGAAACTTATAATATAAGTTTCATTTTCATTAACATGTCATTTCTTAAGTTGATTGCATTTCTAATTTTTCATTTACTACACCAGAAATCCAAATCATGAAGGTTTAAATAACGTGTGAAAATTTTAGTTTAGAGAGAGACTTTGGCAAATTAGATCCAAAGTTCTGTAAGACTGATTTCACCTGCTCGAGTACTCTGTCGATTAGTTAGCTTTCACTTGTATTTAGGTAAGGAGGTGCGCTAGCGTAGCAACTCCCTTCTTTAATATTTGCTTTCTAAATAATTGAACCACCATTGTATTCTCATGTCACAAGCACTGGAAGCTAAATTTCGTTTAATTTCCTTAGTTGAGTTACTTCACATTAAACTACCGATAATTATTTTAATTACTTTTAGACTCCCGCTATTATTGTTTGAGTTATTTGAATTCTAAGTTTGAGACGGGATGTAAATTCAACTAACAATACTAAGCTTACCCAGGGAAGTATAATTAAGGTGAAACCTCTAATCTAATAATCTGACTTGTAGCTTTCAAAATTTAAACTACATGCGAAGGCAAATACAGGTAGAAGTGAACGAGACACCGAATTTCACCATTGGTTGTAGGTATAGTCCCACCACACGAATTGTGCAAACTTTGAAGAACGGTTTTTGCGTCCTTTTAATCGCAAGGGAAAATCGTGGACTTTGAGCCAACATTTCTTTCCCCTCCCCACACAGAAGAGGAAAACGAAACAGGTTGCAAGTAAATAACGCCCCGCACTTAGCCAAGACCTCGCAACTTTGCCCGCCTTATTCCGGCGTTAACGTTTTTTTAAGTTCGATATCTTTAACTGGCTGAAACTTGGAGACCGTTTTCCAAATTAGCATCCTAAATAATAGCACTAACTTCCCCAGAACAGACTACTTAACGTTTTTTACAGTTCGATCATATTTGAAGCGAAATTATTCAGCATACAATACAATTTATTTTGATTTGATAGTTTTTAAGCACTAAGTACTGAAATAAACTTGAATTGGAAAAGCTAAAAATGTTCTTCTTTGTAATCCTGAAATTGAAAAAAATCCAGGCAAATTAAGTTAATCAAAACTAAAGTGCGGGGTTTTATAAATAACTCCTTTCCTTTATAGGTATTAAAAGCAATTAGTCTATTTAGCTAGAATTATATTTCTGTCTTCGGCATGCTATCTATAAAAACGGTAAGACAACGGTAAAGCTTTCAAACTTTATCCTTGGAAGACGGTACTTTCATTTTAATTTTCGGTTATTTAATTAAATTAAATTTCATAGCAGAAAACATGAAAATTGTATCACTGATGTATGTTATGACTTCTAATTGTTCCTTGAAAAGGAAATGAATCAACAAGCTTAATATGCATGCCAAATGGCTAATTCTGACCTTATAGTTTAATCGCATATTTAATATTTCAGCGTTACGCACAGAAATTGCAATCAGCATTAATGAATAGTTAAAGCTTTGACATATAAAAAAGTTTAAAAAAAATTTCTAAAACTAAGCTTTGGAAGATTGATTCGGTAATTTATCTTCAGAAAAGGAAATTATATATGGAATGTCAGCACACACGCACACAGGAAAGAAAAAAGCCGTTTAATTAATTAAGCAAAGCATTCCAATAAAATAAGAAAGCCACTCAAAAGACTCACTAGTAAAGTTAATAAAAATACGTTTCTATGGGATAAGATCGACTTATCTTTTCGCACATTTTGCAACAGCAATGTTTCCGAAACTGCATTCCAGTTTATTAAAATTTTCATCATTTCAGAAAATGCGAAGCTCTGGAATGAGCTGTTTGCATAGGAGTTTTCTCCATATGTAACATGAATGGAAGTCAGTTTCCTTTGAAAGGTTTCCCACTAAGGCTTCCTACATTTAGGAAAATAGTGCTTTGCCATAAGATGTTAAATAAACAAACTGAAAATGCAAAGCACTGATAAATTTTGATCATAATTTGTTGTAGTATGGTCGGAAATTTATAATTCATAAAAACTTGCTCCAGCAAACTGGAAAGCCGCATGCGTCTCGCTTCGTAATAAGCAGTAATTTTATTTATGAAGAATATAATTAAAATTTAACGAAAATATATTCGTGCTACGACTCTTGTTTTTATGTATCAGTAACGTAATTTTTTATAACATTACTGTGCGTATAATAATTTCAAAATGCATAAGTGGCGTTAAATAAAGTAATAAACGAAAGATAAAAAATTTCGTTTCTGGACCTAGGAGGAATTGTTTTTAGAATAGACATTAAATATCTAAGGAGTATAAAAGATTGGGAATACATTCTACCAATATATCTTATTGAATGGTATAATAGATGTATATTGTTACAGACTGCAATGAGTACAGAAAACTGTATCTGATAATGAAATTTTTGTACGTTATGAATTAATCAAATGATTTAGAATTAGGTCTTACTAACCTCTGTATTTTAGCCACCATGCAATTGTATGTGAAAAATTAAACGATAGATTTTTATGCAAACCCCTGCTAAGCTGATAGTATTTTAAATATATTTTTAGTAAGTAATTTGAAATTTCTCTTCGCCGTACGCTGTCAAGGTTCCCTTTTTTATTCTTTCTCTAGAATTTTGTATGGTTTGTGAGTAGAAAAAATTTTGCTGTTCTAATTTTCAGAACATAACAAAATTAACTTGAGTTAAAATTTATTTTTGTTATTCTAAAGATCATAGCATCAATTTTTGAATTTTATTTACTCTTTTCAAAATCAATTGTCTATTATGCAGTTATAAAGATATAAAAACGAGAATTCATAAAAATATTTTCTAACCGAATGAAATATTTTCAGTGCAGAGTAGAAAAGTTTAAAAATTGTACAGCATAGAAATCTACTTCTCTCAATATAGAATAACAGCAATAAGAATGATTTATTTTTGTTTATAAACAGCAGCATTTATTAAAAAACTATGACCCTATGTCAGTTTATTTGGATTGTTTCTTTTTTTTAACACAAACTCTTATTTTGCTTTTAAAATTTATCTAGTTGTGGAAATAAGGAATTATTTAATGATAAACGATACAATTCGTTGTTACAGAAAAGTGACTAAAGTAAAATACTGAGGGAAATGACTGAAGGCCAAAGAAACATATGCAGACATAGATATTTAAATTTTTAAAAATGTGAATTACGATAAATTTGCAGTTTTAAAAATTGTTCATAATAAAGACATTTGAATTTATAAATTGCGTTTCGTTTATTTAAAAACTGTAATGAAAAAAAGATTTGTTGGGGGGGGGGACTTATTAGCATTTTTGCATGCATTTAGTTTTTCAATTAGTCTAATTTCAAAGAGTGTAGGATAATGGGGGAATCGGTTAGCCAGCTTGTGCAAGGCATTGTTGCATCTCAGTTTTAAATGAATCTGTGTGAAAGATTTTTGTTTTGAATTACAGTTTATTGTTAATCAATCTCAAATCCATGTGATTTGATTTTACAATTGTTGAGTAATTTCGTGCTTGAAAGTGTATAGTGAAACTACTCGTATCTTTTATTTTAATTTTAAACTATAATTAATTTTAAACATCATCAAATTCATATGAATTTTATTTCACCGTTGTTCGATTGTTTCATCAAAGAAAGAAGTGCATTTCATTAATACGCCATATATAGTAAGGTCCCGCCAAATGTGCAACCAAACTAATGAAATCGAGCATTAAGGTTGTAAGATCTCGCTGGCCCAACTTGTCAGAAACTGGGGTAATGATTGTGGCTATGTGTAGATATACACAGAAACGTAAGAAGGGGTTAGAACCCTTTTTATTTTTGATCTTTAAAATGACAAATGCGTCTACTACTCACAAACTGCGTCAACTCGGCGGTAAACTGAACCAAAACGTAAAACTAAAAGTACTGATTAGATAAACAAATATCACTCCCGACGAGGCTCTGAGATCCTAAACTAACCTCGTTTTAATTACCGCTGAGATTTCAGCAAGATTTCTGATAAAACAGTTGAATATTAGCACTTCTGCAAAGCTAGCCACACAGGCCGATACGCGCTGATTTAAATTCTACCGAGCAATATCTCCAGAGTAGCTTCAAAGCAAGACTCTCACACTCTGGTTTCGTCTACTATTTAATTCAACTAGCTTCCGCTAAATTTGAATAAACTGCGCGTGCTACTACAATTTACATACTCTGGCACGGGCATTTCTAGGAGAAAATGAACGCTAAACAGGAAAGGAATATTAACTTAAAATAAATGTTATTTAAAATAAATATAAACCCTACAAGGTATCTTAAGAGAGAGTTCCGGGCTCACCAGCGGCCGAGCGGTAAAGACGCTGAACACTGGTAGTTCGGTCCGAGGTTCAAATCCTGCGAACGGGCTGGCTGCATGGTCGTTTCCGTGGTTTTCCCCATGTGTAACGTGTATACGAGCCAGTTTCCCTTAGAAAGTCCTCCACGGAAGCATCCCTCCCTTTAGGCAGATAGCCCTCGTGTGCTTTGCCATAATTGAATAACCTAACCTAACCTAAGAGAGAGTTCCTTGAACTCTAAGTGGGAGGAGAATTTTCGGCTAAAAATCCACTATTCTTCTTCTCGACTCAATTTCCGGGACTAAAAGTGGATATCATCTTGAAGGGTTAAGAACACCCCCCGGGGGGATTGTCTGACAATCCGTCACCCTCTTTCTCTACCACCAACCACTCTAGAGAATTTTCAGCTCGCAATGTATTTTGGTTGCCTCTTGCCGCACAAACAAAATCTTACAGACGTTCATGCCTTCACAGAGATTCGAACCCAAGGACGTAATGCTAGGCTATGATTTAGTTATTTATGGCTATTATTTAGTTATTTAGTGGTAAGCAATAATAAAGTATTAACAATCACGTTAGGATTAATGCGGACTATCATTATGGTGAAAGCTTTCAATCAAACAATATGGGAAGCTTGAAAATGGGCAATTTTAAACGCTTACATTTCGCTGGAAATAAAGAAAATTTGGTTAAAATAGAAGTTAGTGCTTCATATTTTTAATTTATCCTGGATTGTTAATTCGGAAATAACTATAGATCATGTATTTTCGATTCAATTACTTGGCATATGCTACAGTTTGCATTAAACGTTTTGTATGCATTAAGTTTCACAAAATTCGAAATTTATTAGTCTATTTTATTTCCTTTTTTCTTTATTTTTCTTCTTTTCTCCAGTGCGATATTTTTCCTCTTTTCCCTGAACTTAAGTCGCTTCCGTAATTTTTTTTATCGTAACTCTTTAACACGAAAATAATGCTTGCTTTTGCAAAATCGAGAAAATATCTCGAGTCTCAAACATAATAGTATTAAGACATAAGAAACTGCTCCTCGAAATACAGCAACATGCATGACCAAGTATTATTTCCATAAGAAGCGAAGCAAAATGGAGATTAAACACATGGCTCTGATTCGATATAATAAATTTTAGTTACCTACCTGAAATGTTACGCTTGCTTGTGAAATATTATTTCCCGTCGATAAATTTCAATTCGTAGTTATTCTACATTCTTAAACAGTTAATAAAGATTTCCCGAAAAAGCTTGTTCTTGTGGCATCGTATTTTTTAAACTTGAAAAATACATATTCTCTATATTCATTGCAATGTGTTTCATAAAGTAATTTCACAGAGGAAAAGCATGAAGTTTCAATGCGAATTTTTCAATGAATAAAAGAACGGAGTGTAAAAGAGAAATTATTTGTTTTGATTTCGGTCTTTAAAGGAAAGATTGGATTTTCTTTTCATTCATATAAATAAATTCGTAAAGAGTGGATTTGCTTTTCATTCATATAAATAAATTCGTAAAAATTTTTCTTAATACAATTTTTTCACATCTTTTTCATCTTACGTTTGGTTTTTCAATATAAAAATTACAAACAAATTATTTTATTTGGTCAGAGCAAAGCTTGTTTAAATCTTAGTATTCATGATTTTAGTTGTATTCCGACGTTATCTAATTCGAGCAGGACAAGACTATGTAAATTTTTGTTTTCATGATTTCAATTTTGTTTCAACGTTACCTAATTTCTCAAAATTATTGGACTAGAATAGCTAAAAAAATTTAAGTGATTAAGATTTAATATTTCTTTAATTCCAATTAGACTTTCGTCTCTCACATCTGACTTTGAAATGGAGTTATTGGATGAAATATGTCAATATTAATATAGGCTGTATTAACTGTTAAATTACTCGTCAGAGCTCTACTTAAAAAGCTCTTAAATATATATGATGTATACTAAATTCGTAAGTTGCATGTTTACACAATTTCAACAATTGTTTCAAATATTTCAGCTAAAATTTGCGACTTTAAAGTTACTTACACCCTTACTTATATCACTTTTAAGTTATATCACTTTAAAGTTAATCTTATAAAGTTAATCTAGTTAATAAATCCCATTTTGACTCCATGGTCAAAACTCTGATATCTGCTCCCATCAGCCACAGAGATCTTATATATTCATAGTTTCATCTTTGAAATGTTAAGTTCTTTCCATGGAAACGCCCGTCTCGCTTTCTACCATCTAATTATTTTTAAAGTATATGGGAAATTTAAGTAAAATACACTGCTCGACATTGAAAATGCAGCACCAAGAAGGAGTGGTCAGAAATTTATACAAATTTTGGAGCAGACGCACGTCACTGAGTTATGTGAATGATGTGAAATGCGCAGCTCTCCGACGCACGTGAAGTAAGATATAAGGGAGGGAATATGCAGAATGGGCAATATTCGGGTCGTTATTTCTGCCAGACGAATTATCGAAGAAAGATGGTTTTTGTCCCGGAGGATACGTGTAATAGGAGAAAATGCCAGGCCGCCGTCAACGAAGGCACTTCCAGCAGATGGACGATTTTACGAGGGTATGATGATCGGACTGAGAAGGGCGGGTTGGTTCTTACGTCAAATCGCAGCTGATACCCAAATGGATGCGAGCAAGGTACATCGCCTATGGCGAACATGCTTGGAGCAAGGGAATGTGGGAAGAAGGAGGGGTGCAGGTGCAGCCAGAGTGACGCCAGCACACGTGGATCGACGCATCCGCCGACAAGCTGTGGCGGTCCCGCAAGTCACTTGTACCGCGATTCTGCAGCATGTGCAAGATACCCTGGATGTTCCCGTGTCGACGAGAACCATTTCCCGTCAATTGGTTGAACGTGGCCTGCACTCACGGAGTCCGTTAAGAAGGCTGTGATTGACCCCACAGCATAGATGCCAACGTTTAGAATGGTGCCGGACTGGAGCGATATGGATGACAGAATGGCGAAAGGCCGCGTTCTCAGATAAGTCACGCTTCTGTTTATCCAGTGACAGTCACCCCATACGTGTGTGGCGTCGACGTGGAGACAGATCTGATCCGGCAGTAACTGTGGAACGCCCCACCGCGCGACAACGTGGCATAATGGTTTGGGGAGCTATTGCCTACGATTCCAGGTCACCTCTAGTTCGTATTTAGGGCACTATGACGGCCCAACGATACTTGGATAATATACTGCGGCCGGTGGCAATCCCCTACCTTCAGGGGCTGCCTAATGCAATTTTCCAGCGAGATAATACAGTGCTCTCATCTGCCAATATGCTCTGCAAGGTATACAGATGCTTCCTTGGCCACCGTACTCTCCTGACCTGTCACCAATCGAACATGTGTGGGATGTGATTGGCCGCCTTTGCAGACTCTGCCCCTGCCTCTTTCAGAAGACGAACTGTGGCAAATGGTTGAAAGGGAATGGAAAGCCATCCCTCAGGACACCATCCGCTCTCTTATTGACTCTATACCTAGACGTGTTTCTTCGTGCGTCGCTGTCCGCGGTGGTCCTACGTCCTACTGAACCGACGCCGTTCTCGCTCGGTATTCTGACTATCATTTTGAGATAAAGATCACTTATTGCTGCCTCTGTCTTTCTTCCAAATTTCATCACTTTCTTACCACTCCTTCTTGGTGTTGCATTTTCAATGTCGAGCAGTGTATTACGAGATTCACATTTTTTTACCATTTGAAAGAGATCCTGTTGCTTAGAAAAGAAAAGGACTTCTCGATTGAAATAAAAAGCTTATGTAAGTCTACGCGTCGCAAAATGCACCATTTATTTTTTGAATTTTAGTTCATCGCTTATCAGTCTACCAGTGAGAGAGTGACTTATAAAAAGAGCGATACATTTTCTCTGCCTAGGCTCCATCCATTTTGACTGAGGCACAGCAAGAGATTCCGAAAAGCTCTTTTGCCACTCTCCCTGCATCAACTTCTTGAGAAAGCATTCGCCCAAAGAATTTAATGCCCTAAAATTACAAAAACGTTAAGCCGAAGCCCAACACCATGAGATTCAGTCACCCTCTGTTAATCATTAAGCTGTCTGTTTTCAGCAAGTATTACTAAAATTTGTTCTATTCATATAATTAATAAAAGACATTCCTAACGCGTACGAATCAGCTAAATAATTTCTTTCTAGTTCTACATCTGTATCAAAACTAAAGCCTAATGGTGGTAATTAAATTCAGTAGAAATATGCATACATTCATATTGTCTTTCTCCTTGATTTTTCTAATTTAGTTAAACTGTAAAGTTGGTTTTATTAGATCGCAAACAACGAGCATTATTTTTATTTTAAAAGAGAATGGAAATATTTGCATGATTTCTTGCTTGGGTATACTTCAGGAAATTTCTCTTCCTAGTGTTTGGAAATTTTGCGACTTCTACTAAATAGTATATATATCATACGTGTAATACCAGTAAATATTTCTCATAAAAAAAGAAATTTCTATTTTTCTAAAGATCCCCTCGTTTTACACTGCAATGATACTTTTTTTACTTTATTTCAATAATTTAAATGTCACGTATTTTCCTGTTAGAAATAGATTTTCTAGTTATAGCATATTTCTAATTATATTCCATTTATTCTGCCTCTTGTAGTTAGATTTTTATAGAATTACGTAGTTGTAGTAGTAGAATGACGAACCTCTGGGAGTGGTTGTGAACTAATTTGCAACCCTCTATTACCTTTACGAATCGTCTATGTGCTTATATTTTTTTCTAGGAGAGATTAAAAATTGATTTTGTAACCTTCTATTACGTTTGTGTGTGTGTTTATGTTAATCGTCTGCATGCGAGTAATATGTAGCCGTATTTGAAAGCATCTATATGTTACTTGCTATCGTCTATACATCCTACTTCATTTGCTTTCACTTACTTTAAAAGGTATCCTGTTTCTGTCTATCGTTTATTAACTTACTTTAGATGTATTAACTTAATAATTTTAGACAAATAACCTTCGCGTGTATTTTCATATCCGACTAAAAAACAAACTCTATCTTAATACTTATTTTCACTCTTCACCTGTAAGAATTAGTGATTCTTTTATGCACGTACGTTCTTTTTGAGTGTTTCTCGTAACTAATATTGAAAAAATCTGATTCATAAGTAAAGTAAATAGTTAAGTTGAAGAGCTGAAATCGTTTTGTTTTTTAGATCAAAAAATTATAGCCGTAATGACAAATACATGAACTGCACTCTGTCAACTTGATCGGCTTGGCAGCCATTACCTACGAAGTTCTTCGTACACTTTAATTCCCACCTCACACATCCAAATGCGGTTCGAATCTTGGCGAAAGGACTGGCTGCATGAGTTTACTCATATATAACATGGATACAGACCAGTTTCCTTAAAACATTCTCCATGAAGACATATCTCTCCATAAGTAAGTAACTCTTAAGTTGCTTTGCCTTGTAGAGACGTTAGGTTATTTACAAGCAGGAGAGGAAAAAAATAAGCAATGATGAAAAATGAGCAATGCCTTCGCCGAGCTCGAACCACGGACCTCTCCGTTACGGGTCGAGCATACAGACCACTGCACCACGAAGACAAGAGAAATACATTATATACGCCCCCTTTTAAAGGGCGACTAGGATTTGGGGGGACCCAATCGCCAAATCCCGGTGGTGGAGAATCATCATCCACCGCCTTTTTTAGTTCGGGCGCCAGTGTAGAGACATTAAGTTATTTACAAGCAGAAGAGGTGAAAAATGAAGCAAAATATAAGCAAAATGTACACTGCTAGGACAAAGGCTTGGGTTTGGCCAATAACAATCCAGAAAGGGTCACCATTAACTCCGCCCACATGAGTGGTGTCACATTTCTAACGTTTTTTTACATTCTGTTGGAAGTGCGTTCGCTGAATGATCAACATTTTTACTTTGCAACGTAAATTTGCTATAGTGATGCTATTTTTTTAAAGTATTATTTCTTTATTGTACCAGAAGGAATATAAATTTATGTCTCAAACTTTACAAAATTTCGCTCTATATGCGTGCGTGGGTATACACACACATACATATATTTTCAACATATAATCCTATGTAAATTATATGTATCAATATATGTGTGAGTGTGTGTGTAAGCGTGTATATTATATATGTATATCTGTATATAATTTTTAAATGTTGTATTTCTTTAATACAAACATTTAGTTTTCAGTTTTTTTTTTCAATTACTTTTACTTTTTAGTAATTATTTTTTGTTCAAGTTTTTTAAACTCTGGAACGTAGGTATCAAATTTACTTTTAGACGATTGCTTTTAGAATTTCACTCTTTTTGCTTATCTTTAAATTTAATTTTCAGCACATTGCACAAAATTCTTGACCAAATAGGTCTCTCACGTTCTTGTACTACTTTCTAAAAATTATATATATATAATTTTATATACTTCTCCTTTTGGTTCATTTTTCAGAATGTCTTATTTCTAGCGAATAATCTAGAAAGCTTTCTTCTCTTAATATTTCACATCTTCACATTCAGATTATTAAATAATTGAGATGGGTGTATTCATATTTAATATATATTTCTGCACAACTTGATTTTTCACCTAATAACAGATTTATTTAATTTGGGTAAAGTGGGATGTCAAATCCAGTAGCATATGATTTTTAATAGTAGAATAATTTATCTAAAGAAGCTTTGCTTGTTTTTTTATTTTTTAATTCCTTTAAAAGAAAATTACTTAATAATATTGAAAATAATTCTTAATCTATTACTCTTTAATTTCTATTAATTCACTCAGTTTTGGTTTATGTAAATATTGTATTTGACTCGATGTAAAGGACTATAAATACACATTCAAGCAAATCACTTGAGGGTATGGTTTCCTGGAAATAAAAGTATACTTATTGGATTCAGTTCATCGTCATACCTTAGAATAGGTATTGATACCTCATTGTAGGCATTTTCGATAATCTTGAACTATCATAACTGGTAACTAGTACTAAATTATGTTCAGCATCATGTAGCATTTGCAGCTTTATAGCTAAATTAGATTTCAGTAGGTCTATAACATTAGGCATTAAACAGTTATTCAGTATTATTTTCTTTACATATCAACAAAACAATGACCTTAATTTCTAAGAACGCATACTGAACAATGAAAATTGCAAATATCATAAATGCTTTACCAGAACTATAATGTCTGTTAATAGTGGTTTAATCTTCATAAATATGCATATCCAATAGTCTCGAAATATCAGAGCTGGTAGCCTATCTTAAATGCATTCAGTTCTTATTAAATAACGTTTGCATTATTTAATATCAGTAGTTTCACAAATAAATTACATTTCAATATGCTCACTACAGCAGATACACTTTTTCATCTTTATACTCTTTACGTTTTAGCAATAAAATGAGATTTATTTCTAAGAAAGCATATTAAATCGAAAAAAGAAATCAGATCACAGTTAATAATGCTCTAAATATTCACATAGACATATGCGAAATGTATTATAAGGATTTTCTGACACACAATATGTTAATTCATTGCAATGGTAGCTGGTGGTATCTTGATTCAGAATATTTACCGCATTAATCACAGACACAAATTAGCATTTTTAACCAAGAAAAAGTAATTTTACTTGGGTTAATTCCCGAAGGTACATTTTATGTATTAGAAGAATTAATATTCATCACTTAAGTTTCTGACTATCAATATGCAGAATTATTTGTAAACCACATTTTACATGCATCTTCCAGCCATCAGTAACTTCCATTTCACTAAATCTAATTTGCATTGGAACAGTAGAGTAATCCTTAATATTCCAAAGCAAGCATTAAATCGTTATATACAGATATATAAGCATATATATATATACACTTACATTCCGAAAAACTAAATGTTTATTCAGAGAACGCACTTCGTGACGCCGAACAACAGAATGTAAACAAACGGCAGAAATCTGACATCATTCATGTGGGTGGAGTTCATGCTGACCCTCATCTGGACTGCCATTGGCTAAATTGAAGCCGTTGTCCTAGCAGTGTACATTTTGCTTATATGCCTCCGGGACTTGAACCACGGACCTCTCGGATCGTTGATCGTTTTGTTTAAGACAAAGCATGACCATTACGGTCTTCACTCTTCATTAAATTTCCGCCCTTGGGCCAATTGCTTGAATGATGATTAAGGTGTAACTGATTTACACCTATCGTCCGTGGACGTGAATACAGCAGCGAAGTTGTCCGGAAAGAGCATTTGAAGATTTTGAAAATCTGCAATTAGTATGATGAGCATATCCGAGATAGCAATATACGATGTTAAATTATGATAGCATTCAGATGACTTGCAATATTTCTTTGTGGTAAACATTGAAGCTACGTTAATTGTGATAGCATTTGAATTCATTACATATAAGGTACGTATCCATCGCTTTTTGATGTAGAATTTGGCATAATTGGCTCGATCTAAGGCTTCGGTCATGGCACACAAAGTCCGTAGTTAAACATCGGCTCCGGTCAAAAACACAAAGTCCGAATAAATGAGCACTGCTCGGTCAACATACACGAGTCCAGTCAATAGTGAAGTAAAACGCGTAAGACAAACACAGTCTTGTCACACTGAAATCACATGCTAGCAAAGGACGAATCGGAGTAAAGCACACTTGTGCATTCTGATTGGTGGAGTTAATAATAAAGTAAATCACAATTTATGGATATAATTAATAAATGTAACATTACTAACATCTGGATATGAACTAAAATCCATAATTCAGGTTAGTAAAGTATTCGAAGGCTTCCATGCCTACTTCAAATTTTGCAAAGATACCTTTTGCACATTTAAATTTCTGTAGATATTGCTTCGCCATACCTAACTGCTCTTTGATCCAATCTAAAAATGATGGTACCTCTCGGTTACGCGTCGAGCATGCAGACCACTACATTAAGAAGGCACGCGAAGAAGGCGGGAGAAGTACCTTATAGCCTTAATCAATTAAACTAACCTAACTGCACAGCCAACTGCAAAATATCTACATAAAGTACATTTATGATATATTACTTATGTTCAGTTTTGTCTGCTAATGTTTTACTTCAAGAACCAAGTGCTCAACATGGAAATTTCTTAATCCTTTATGATCAAAAACTTGTTTTGAACCATATTATTTGTCTTTTAACGAATAGTAAATTTGCACAGCTGTAAATCACAACGAAAGAGACTTTAATCATTTTTACTAGCTGGTATTTTTCACTTTAAATGTGATAAGCAGCTCAGCAGAAAGTAACACGAATCAGATGAATATTTCTCCAATAAGAGGAGAAATGTTTTAGGTGAAGAATAAAAGCCAAATCAAAACTAAGTACAGTAAAAACCTTTAACTGCTTCTTTGAAATTTAATGGTCTCAATATTTGTAAAATTAATGATTTCTTTCAAACAGAGAGGTCTAAATGCTCCAGATGTATGCACAGTTTCATTCGTTTAAAATGAAGTTAATCATTTATGCTTTTAATTAAAGCTTGCTGATTTTTTATTACTTCCATCATAGATTGAAAAATTAAATTAAATGTAACCATAATTACAGTTTTTAATGCATTTACAAAGGTGGGAGAAAAATCATTCTCCTTAATTAGCATAAATAGTGACGTGAAATCGTATTATGCGTAGGTTAATGCATGTTTCAAAAGATATTAATGCTTTTTAAAATAATAAAATTCTATTTGCGGATTTGTTTTCTTGCATAAATCCGTGAAAATGAACAAAAGAGATATCATGGAAGAGCATATTTGATCATGTAATGTATTAAAAATTTTTTTTAAAAAATGGGCGAGCCTTTTTCTTTTATCTAGTTCTAGGGGCTCAACTTTTCAATCAGAATTGAGCAGATGTAATGAAGATTGAAAAGTTCCACCTCTCGGTAGTTTCGCCGTTCTCCGCTTTCCCTTAATTACTTTTGTAGATAATTCTCCCATCCGGTTGAGTTTTAATGTAAAACCTAGAGCATTGGTAGTACACAGAGGCCATCGTTCACCTTGTAACAGCAGAGTATACCAATAAAATCAATTCGGAGAAGCGTGGTACTCTCGTGACGTCAGCAGTCACGCGAACAAACCATTCCAACGCGAACTCTGCCTCTCCCTCCCCCCAAAGCGAAAAATAAATAGAACTTCAAAGCACCTGCGTTAACTGCGATGCCATTTTTGCCCTTAGCGCGATTCTAAACAGGGATTTCCTCTTCTCGAACTCCGCATCCCCATATTTTACTTTTTCTGCTGTTGTTGTTGTTGCAATTCTGTTCTTTTTCTTTTATTCTTTCTCCTCCTTCTTCTTCTACTCGAAATTCGTTTCACTTTAGTTCTGTCTTTCTGTGCTTCGCTCATCTGCCCTCCTCGAGCGAAATTTTGGGATTCGATGCATGTTCATTTCTGATGAATGACTAACTGAATCAGGAGGAAACACAGACATTCTGCTTAGGTTTCGTGACTAAATTTCCAACTATGCCAAACAACTTAAAGGAGTTTACATATCGACCGCGTTTCTTAGGTGTTAGAATAAGCAATATTTTTAACTTTGCTTTTGTTTAGTTTTTGGTCTTTTTTGGTCCTAAATTTGTAGATTTGTACAGTCATTTGTTTATTTAGTATTTGATTTGTCTTAAGTTACTTATTGCAATTATTTTTTATCTTGTTTGTTATTGTAATGTAATGTTTATTTTTGCATTGATGCGTTAGTTGTAAGTTTGGCTCGATGAAACCAGTTTTGCATCAAATGAATTCGAAGTTACTTTCATGTACCGATAGAAATTGTCCTACAGCGTATCTTGTGAATACAGTTTGCAATGCCTTTTCCATGCGAATCCATACCGGTACTAAGACCGAACGCTAAAGGGAAAGGTAAGATTTGCAAATTCGTAAAAGAGAAAAAGGAGGAGGAAAGGTAGGCAAATTATTTTAGATGCTATTTCCTAGTTATACAGCAGTTTCGCGAGAAGCCATTCTCGATGATTTAACACTTTCCTGTTTATATCGGTTATTTAAATACGATCAAAAACAAATGAAATTGAGTTTTTTTTAATTAATTCGCCTCTTTTAACTACCCTGTAATGAATTAAACCAGGTTTCAATACTTACTTTTTAACTCTCATTTTTCACATTCCTTCAGTGTAGTTAAGAATTTGAATTACTTCTATCCGGTTTACCAGCATTTGTTGAAATCTGCAGATCAAATATTTTAAGCCTTAATTTATACATAATAAATTAGATTAATAATATCTACATTTTTATTATTAAATAATTGTTTTAGATGCTTGCACTGTAGTAAATAGAAATGAATGAGGTTTCGAGAATCCTTTATTCTTTTTGTTTTATTTTAATTTGAACTTTATTTTATTTATTTATTTTATATTTTTTTATTTATTTTTAATTCTTATTCGTCAGGCTTAGAGAAAAGGTAGTTACCAATATTCACTACGAAACATGAAAATAAGTATACAAAGAAAAAAGAAATGTATTCTTGCCTGATGTACGTCATGCTGAAACATTCCTAAAATAAAAACTGAACACTTTTCTCCTTCTTCAAAGTGAAGGGCTGTATCACCCCCCCCCTTTTAAAGGTGTAAGAAAAACTGCTGCATGTATACATACGCACATACAACGGTAAATAAATAGAATGTTAAATAAATTTACCTGACATGTATTTAGTAATTATTTGCGGGTATGGGTTAAAATGTATTCGTACGTTTAACATAACAATAAAACATAGAGGGTGTTCATGAAGTTGGAAACTTCGGTTTCAGCTATGAATTATGAGTATGATGTGGAGAAACTCGATAGTTCTTTTGTACTCATTGGATAGCTGAGAATTTTACTTGATGATAAATACAAGAAACGTGTATTTGACCACCTATATCAGTTCTTTGACCTAGATGCCCAGTTACTTTCTATGCTTGCATTTTTCCTGCTCTGAGTTTTTTAATATGAGAGCATCTAAAGGGAAGACTATAAGGCAGAGTCGTGCCTAGATATTTTTCACCTGAACGAAAGAGGTAAATTCGTGGCTCTGCATAAAGTCGAATTAACTGTGTATGTACATTTTTATATTCATCAAAAGTAGCTAATTTAAATTAAAATACTCTTAAAATAGTTTTAATCGCAGCATTATATATTGAGAAAAATAATGCAATAATTTACAGTTTTTAGTAAAATGACTTGATATTGTTAATATAATAATGTTATAATTGACTTATAAATTTAAAATAAATTAAAAAAATACCTAATTGACAAATAACAAGTAACACTAAAACAGCATAGAATGTAAAGCATTAAAGTAAAAAATATGGCATATAATTTTTTAAAGCGGCTTTTAGCCACTAGACGACCTAATTTCAGCAAGCAAGCAACAGGACAGAAATGTTTGTTCATCTAACGAAGAGTTTTATAACGAAAAGGGGAGCAAACCAAACTTTATACGAGACACTATTGATAATAAGGGAAACTTCATTCTTTAACATCCTTGCTTAAGCTTTAAGTGCCATTCCTATAAACTTCTGCGTATTAGGTCTACTGAAACAAATTTTAGGCGACAGTTAATGAACTCTGGCAAACTTGTTTCGGCGAACTGAGAACCGTAAGAGCTGCCGTTCGGATTAATGGGAGACAGAAAAGAAATTACTGATGTCTGCAATGTGTTTCCTAGATAAGTTTATTCTATGGAGTTCTTTACGAGAAACTAAATCAGCTTCAGTAAGTTAACCACACTAACGAATTTTAATGTTAGAAAATAGGGAACACAGAATTGTAAAATGACATAACTTTTGAGAAACATTTGACGTCATTAATTCTTTAATTAAATCATCTATGTTATTTTTAATCCAAATTTCTGAAACAGCTAATTTGGCGTCCAGTATTTTGGCGTAATTCTGGAACAGCTAATTTGGCATTTGGTCTCAAACCTTGTCTCAGGTGTGCTGTAAGAATGCAGGTAGAAGTATGGAAGACACCTGGAATAATGCATCAATGGTAGGTGGGTATTATCCTCACATACATTTCGTCTAAGAAACAACGACCAGTGGGACTTCAAAAGACCATCTATGGATACGAGAGAAAGGTTTGCTTTCGTTTGGTTTATTTGATTGTGACAAAGCTTGTACACTCGTTTGAAAATCATTCCAGTTTTATCCTCATGTCGCAATTTTTACACGTGTTGCTTAGTTGTTACGTTATCATTCTGTAGATGAAACAGTGCACAAGTTTTTTTTTTTTTTTTTTTTGTTGGGGATATGGGTGCACGTGTTGGGGGCATTTTTTTGCACATTAATATACCATACATAAGCCTATAACATAATAACTCTTGCATACTAAAAATCAGTTAAATAGGTATTTTATATTGTGGGGGAAGCAATGGATGGATTCTCAAGCTAAAGCCTGTCATCTCGCCGTTAGTCTTAGGGCAGACGCAGCGAATAGCCTTCAGACTCTTCCCGAAACGTTGGAGCTGCGATTTCGGGAGAAATGCTTAAAAGACTACAACAGGCTTCAATTAAAATCCCGTCAACGGAAACACTCCAGGAACTTGCCACAGATGTAGAAAGGCTATCTCATCTCGCCTTTTCGGAATGCCCGATAGAAATAACAGAAATCCAGTCCCTGCAGTACTTCATCGACGGTATCCGGGATCCTGAAATAAAGAAAGATCTGAGAATGGCGGATGTGAAGGATTTAAAAAGCGCTCTAGTGTACGCCATGAAATTCGAGGCCGCCCAGCAAGCAACTCGTAGAGACCACCCAATCAGAACTGCTCAAGTCCACGAGCCAGTGGATCAAGTGATGGCTCGTTCAGATGATTTATCCAGGTAAGTCAATACTTTGATACGGAATAGGAGTGAGAACAAACTGACAGTAAAGGGCTGGAAATGTGGTGTTGAAGGCCACGTACGAAAGAACTGCAGAACACCCCTGGGCACGAAAAATAAGACAGATAATTTAAACAGACAATTAAATACCATGAGACGGAAAAGGAGTGACAAGAAACCAAAGTGCTGGACTGCGGAGCTGAAGGCTGCGTACGAAGGAACTGCAGAATACCCAGGAACATTCCCCAGCAACGACGCGAGAAATAAATTAATGGCCATATATATCGCAGACAGGAATTTGAAGGACATTAAGAAGCCGCATTTTAAAGAGAAATATTTAGCTCAATAAGTTAAAGATAAACTCATTTGGACGCCATGCTGTGTTACCCAACAGACTGCGTCTGGTGATAAAATAGGCATAGATGAGAAGTTAAAAGTGAACATCAGGTTTGGACGTACCGCCTACTGTCACACGGCATATGTGGCAGATATTACAGATCCTTGCATACTCGGATTGGACTTCTTAAAGAAATACAATTTTTCCTTGGACTTCAAAAACAACGAATTACTTTCAGCATCAGAGGGCATAATCATCCATCATCAAAACGGATCCTTACCTAGAAACGCCGACGCCTTGTCTGAAAGAACCTGCTCAGAAAGCTGCCGAAATCATACATAAGGTCGAAGAGAAACACGAGACTACCAGCTATTCTCCATCATAGATGCTCATCTTCGTGACCTTCGTCTGCCTTGTTATCTCTTGTTTGGTCGCCTTCCGGATGCCCCTTCATCGCCTAAGGAATACATCCAAGATCTCCAGGCCCGGTTTGAAGTAATGCACAGCTTTGCACGAGAGCGAGTCAACATGGCGACGGAGAAGATGAAGACCCAATACGACACGAGAGCTACTGGACATCAATTCAATGAAGGAGACAAGGTGTGGTTGTGGAATTCGACTCGACAGAAAGGCGTCTGGCCTAAACTACAGTCACCTGAGGATGGTCCATACACAGTCCTAAACAGGCTGAACGACGTCGCAGTTTGGATCCGTAAGTCATCGAACTCTAAGCCTAAAGTCGTTCATTACAACAGGCTAGCTCCTTACTATGGCCCTAGTACGTAGTAAATATAATGTAGATAGTATAAGACCATGGTCTTTTTTGTTTCTAAATTTGTAGATTTGTACAGTCATTTGTTTATTTAGTATTTGATTTGTCTTAAGTTACTTATTGCAATTATTTTTTATCTTGTTTGTTATTGTAATGTAATGTTTATTTTTGCATTGATGCGTTAGTTGTAAGTTTGGCTTCCTGTCCAGAGATTGTACTACCCGGGACGTGCAGTCCATGGGAAGGGGCATATGGATTTTGTATTTAGTTAGCTATTTTTAGTAGAACTATAATTCAAATTGTTTTTATATCCCCGTACAATGCAGTACGAGACATATTTTAAGAGAAATCTACCCCGAAAAACTAAAAATACAGAAGCACGCGCAGTTAATTTAATGAGTAGATATCTCGTAATTTACATTTAACTTGAATAAATGTAATTGACAACTATGTTAGCTATAACCGTAATTCTACTCTTTTGCTTTTTAGAAATCTCGGGAAGTATAGAAATTACC
The DNA here is from genome assembly GCA_000611955.2 of Stegodyphus mimosarum. Lineage (NCBI taxonomy): Eukaryota > Metazoa > Arthropoda > Arachnida > Araneae > Eresidae > Stegodyphus > Stegodyphus mimosarum. The sequence goes on along the minus strand of KK113692.1, from coordinate 76,267 downwards.
AGAACTTTGTCGCGACCGATTAAAAAGCTTTAAAAAGCCAGAGAGAGATATCTAAGTTCTTTTGTTATTTAGTGAGCGGTTTTTTTTCTTTCGAATTCGCGGTGAGTTTTTAGTAGTTTAATGGATAACTAATGATTATATTGCTCGAAAATGTGATATGATATGAATATCTCTGAGGAAAATTCCAGCGTTTTGTTATGTGTTTTCCTGCGATAAGAATAAATTATAGGACAAAAGAAATTGTAATTTATATAATCAAGAAGATTGTAAGATTTTTCTTTTAATTTATGTATTATAATTTTTGTTTAAAATAAAGGACTTTGCTGGCGAGGTCGGCAAATCTTCATTTAGAGGTCGAGTACGGTATGGTGGTTGGTAAAATTAAGCAAAGTTAAATGTTCAATTAATCCCTGCTTATGCCGAAAGGTAGCAGGATAAATAACCAGTCTTACCCTTTTATCGGACTTGTGCATTCAATCTATTACGAGCCCGTAGACACGCAACAACATTTCCTTTTACACGGTAGTGTTCTGTTTCTTGTCCCTTAGAGGCAAGTAAGCCTCGAGTCCTTCTGTTTCCTCATTTGGGAGCATAACATAACGTAAAAAAATGCAGGAATAAAGTCATATAAAATGCATTCTGCAGATTGTTGCTTATTAATGGAATGAAATATTTGCAATTCTAACCACGCTGAACCTTTAGTTGGCTGAAACCTTTTTAAGTCAGGTGCGCTTGCCCAATTTAAGTTTAAATTAAGATCTCTTAATATGATCTTTAATTAAAAAATTCTCTCTTTCAAGTTGTATTTTTTACTGTACACCGCGATGTATTTTATTTCAGTGAAAATTTAATGCGTAATGATTACCGTCGGCATCTTTGAAAAACTTTTAACTAATTTAAAATATTAGGTAACCGCGCCATACCTCTCCTTGATCTATTAGCATTTTCACGAGAGAAATGGATGAACTATTTATTGATAGCAGCATTAAAAAGGCGCCAAATATCCAACTAATCCCATGTAGGATGACATCACTATTAACTAACAATTACGATACAAACATCCTCTAGCGACAAAAAAAAAAAAAATAGCAGCACTTTAGTCCTTGTTTTCCTATTTTCACAGTGAAATTTTCTTCTAACATTCCTTTTTAGATTGAGAACATGCAGTCAGCAAGCTATAAAATTCGATACAAAAGCGCGCTTCTGTACCCTCTCGCTGCACTTCCTTGCGATTATTATATCATCACAGAGAGCTCAACAAATAGCAGAGAAATTCCAGTTACAATTCCACGACAAAGTGCGCATTTTTTCAGCGGTAGGAAGAAAATGCATTTTCATTGCGTCACTGAAAATTATGTTTCAAATTGTGTATTGGAATTTTAAGCATTTATTCTTTGATTATCCTAAATTTAAGACGCTGTAAGTAAATTTCTTGCTAAAATGCTATGCAAATATGTCATATTTATGAGCTATATAGAAGAAATATTTTAATCTGAATTTCTAATATTAGATATTAATGTTCTTGTTTTGAAACGCAAATATTGTTTTATTGAGTTTTTTCTAAACAGATATGGCTTAACTTTCATTATTTAATTGTTTTTGTACAGAAATTAGTTACAATAAATTAAATTCGATTTTCTCTTGCTTATCTCTGAAATAAAATAAGCTAATCTTCGTTAAGAACATCATTAGAAGTTGAGAAAATTTTTCTCGTATATGCTCCTACATTATTGTTCAAAATCAGCTTAACATACGTAAAATTAACGTAAAATTACGTAAATTAAGCTTGAATTTTTTTTTAACATAAACAAATAAATTTTGAGGGGAATAAAAGCCAGATTGTAGAGTCATTAGAACAAGAAACATAAAAAAATAACGCAATGCCCTTACCGGGATTCAAACTGCGGACCTTCTGATGCCAACCGAACTTGCTTTCCAGTTACATTACGAAGGCTCGCGGTAAGGAGGCCTTGAAAGAATATCACCAAATTCGCCTCCACGTGTTACCTTATAAAGCCATAAGGGTTTGGAGGGAAGAAATTTCGAAAAATCAACTGCGTCTCCCACCCCTAACTTTCAATTTCGTTAAGTAGATATGCTGACCACTATACCACAAAAGCATTTAATTCTTTACAATCTGAAAAGCGCTGATTATTTTTTTGGTTAAATTATATACATATATATATATTATCGTATTATCCTTGTTAAGTCTACAAAAATCATTTGTAAAGGAAGCAAAACTTCTATCAGATATTTAGACCCACCAGTGGCAAGAGAGAAAAGAAAGGAATATGTGCTTATAAGGAATGGGGATAATTCAGAAGTTGGGAAATTGAGTACCACATGAATTGACAGAAAGAGACGTTGCAAAACGCTTAACCATTTAAGAAGTCTTGTTTCAAAGACAAAAACAGAAGTGCGCGAAATCATGGGCGAGTCGCTATGAACCATTAACATCAACTTCAAAACCCTATATTCGTGGCCAAACAGATTACGCTGTGCATCTGTGGGATCTGATCCGTGACGTGTACCTTGAGCTGCTGCAACCGGATCAGACGGTGAATGCTGAACGCTACTAAACGCAGTTACTCAATTTGAGCTCAATTCGTTTGTATCTTAAAGAAACCCCGCAATAAATTCAGAGACATAAAAAGTGGCAATGCTTCATGACAGTACCAAACCACATGTTGTAAACTGAGTGAAGGAGACCTTGAAGGGAATTCGATGGTATGTCTTACCCCAACCGCCATATTCATCAAACATCGCGTCTTCCGATTACCATTTGCTTCGATCCATGCAGCATGGCCTTTCTGAACAACAGTTCACATCTTTTAGCGATCTCGAGAAATTGCTTCATGAATGGATCACCTCAAAAGAACCTGAAATTCTTTTATCGGGTAATCCATTTGTTACCAGAAAAGTGGGAAACGTTTGTAATTGCCGAAGACCGCTACTTTCAGACTACTATCTTACACCATTTTATTAAAATAAGCATGTTTACTGTCCAGCAAGCAGATAGAATTAATTCAAGTACTCAATGCATAGAACTTTACTAATAACTCAAAAGATCGGATGTTATTATTTATCTAACAAATTAATCAAACTAGTATAAATCAAGAATTAATCTTACTTTAAGAATGAATATATATCATGAATATAACAAAGAATATACATCAAAAAAAGTATTACCTCCGTATAATATACAAGGTGAAACAGAACAGATGTCACTGATTAAAAGGGTGGTAGAACCTTACAAAACAATTTTCAATATAATGCGTGGTGGAATGTGATATGTAAACGTCGGACCATAGTAAATACAAAGTAATAGGAAAACAGAATGGTGCTGCAGAAGTAGGTGACATCACCGACCTCTTCCAAAGTATATGCCAATCACATCGTCTTGTTGTGATGCATGTATTGCAATTCGTGCTTGTTCATATGAGCAGTTCTTGTAAATATCAAACATTATTCCTTGTAAAAACCCGTGGTTTCATTCTCTGTGTTCTTTCTACTCATCGAAATTCCGCGTTCATATTTCACATTCCACTTCGCACTTTATAACAAAAATTGTTACTTTCCCCATGTTCTGTTATCCCTTAAAAGTTGTTCTTATCAGTTCTCGTACACCCTGTATATATCATGAAATTAATATACCATGTATTATAAGCATATCATGAAAATAATATATTATTTATAATAAGTATGTCATAAACAATATACACTCATGTCCATAAATTAAGGATAATTCGGAGTCACGCGGATATCGAACCCTAAAATAAATATATCACCTGTAAAATCACTACACACATCTTCAAGAAAAATATGCAAATTTCAGGAAGTAACCAGATGACACCGATGGTACGTCACAATGACGAGAGTGTAAGAGAGTGATATATAAGGAATACAGGCAAAGAAGTAAAATTGTTCGCAGGCGCTTTTTAAGCATTTTAGTGCAATAACTGAATAGTTATGACACAAAGGACGCATTTGGATGATTTTTTACGTGGTAGAATTATCGGCCGTCTGGAATGTGGGCGTACCCAACTGGAAGTATCAGACGAACTTGGAATTGCCCAGAGTGTCATCTCCAGGCTTTGGCAACGATTCCAAGATGATGGTAAATGTGAGTAGACGTTACAGCACAAGTCGCCCCAGAGTTACAACGCCGAATGAGGACCGGTATTTGGCAGTTACTGCCAAAAGAAACAGGCGGAGCACAGCCTCAGACCTGTCTCGTCAGCTCTCTTCAGCCACTGGTACGACAATTTCAAGACGGACCGTGTACAGACGCTTAGGGCAGATTGGTCTAAATGCTCGTAGACCTGTCAGATGCATTACACTTACTGCAACTCACTGTCGCCTGCGGTTAGCCTGAAGTAGAGAGCATGCATTGTGGACACCGCAACAGTGGGCTTGTGTGATGTTTTCCGACGAGTCCAGGTTTAGCTTGCAGTCTGATTCTCGCCGGACTTTCATATGGAGAGCTCCAGGTACCCGTTACCACCAAGAAAACATTATTGAATGACACCGTTACGGTGGTGCAGGAGTGCTCGTTTGGGGTGGAATTATTCTGGGTTCCAGAACTGACCTGCATGCTCAAATTGGAACCATGACAAGTCAAATCTATCGGGACGTCATTCTAGAACAACATGTACGTTTGTTTCGGGGAGCCATGGACGCATAATTTGTGTTTATGGTTGACAACGCCCGTCCTCACCGTGCAAACATCGTAAGCGAATGCCTTCAATCGGAGGATATCACCCGTAACTCTTCCTTTGCCTGATTTTGCATTATCCTTAACTTATGGACATGAGTGTATATTATTTATTACAAGTATGTCATGAACATATATATCTTGGAAATAATATATTATTTATATTATTTATTACAAGCATATCATAAACATATATACCATGAAATTAATATACCATGTGTGAACATATGAGCCATGCAAATATTATATTATTTATTATGAGCATGTTATGAAAATAATATCATGAAAATAATATATTATTTATTGTAAGCATAGCATAAACATACGTAGCATAAAAATTCTAAGCATGTCATAAACAATATATCATGAAAATTACATATTAGTTATCATAAGCATATCATAAATATATATATCATGAAAGTAATGTAACATGGATACTAACAGGAAAACCTAAAATGTCTTTATTATGCAGCTTAATGAAAGAGGTATTTAAAATTTTTATACAAGCTGAAGCTAGAAATTAGGAACTGTAATCTTTGGTAGCTTCTTCCTTGTTGTCTGCCCCCCTCACCAACGGCCGAGCGGTAAAGCCACTGAACGCTTGTAGTCCGACCAGGAATCGAATCCCGATGAACGGGCTGGCTGCTTGGTTGGTTTTCGTGGTTTTTCCCACGTATAATGTGGATACGAGCCAGTTTCCCTTAAAAAGTCATCCACGAAGGCATCCCTCCCTATAGGCAAATAGCCCTCGACTTGCTTTCCTTAATCAATTAGCCATTCCAGCCCTGTTGTCTATGTACTAATGTTATATTATTTAATAGTTACCTGCTAACGTATTTGAGGTAGCAGCTAATAATGACGGTCTAACGCAAACTCAAATATAAAATGACCTCCAAGGCCTTTTGCTTTATATTTCATTCATTTCAAAAGCTTCAGACAGCAGATAAAAAATCCTAATACAATACAGAAAAATCTAAATTATTGAAATAAACTAATTTTTTAAGCATTATTGAAACCCTTAAATCATGACGTTTTTACGATGAATGTTAATCTAATACACAAGCTTACCTATCAAAATACAACAATTCTTAGACCAGATTAGGTGTTTAGTAATTCTTAGACGAAATTAAGGAGCATGATTGATGTTTCTAAAGGCTTCTGGTTCTTTTAAGGCAAACTGTGAAGGGGGATAAGCTATAACCCAACTGAGGCAAAAGGTTTAAATTTTGATGCATGCTTGCAGTGTTATGCTAAGCTCTGTCTTCGTTATGAGGAAACAAATCCTCAGGAAATAGCCCATAGAAAGTGATTAATGGTTTACTCTTGAAAGCTGTGTCACCCTTACGCTCCCGTAAAACGGTTCAATTTTGATTCACATTAAGAGTGCTGTACTAAGCTTAGGGTTATATGTGTGGCAACAAATCCCCAGAAAATAGCCAATTGAACGCAATTATTGGTTTTCACTAGTTCAAAATGATCCTGCTTTATCTCAACGTAAAAGAGATGCATTTTGATCCGAGTTTAGGGGGACTGGCAGTTAATTTACTAAACGCAAAATTTACTTTTAAATAACAACTTACTAATATCTAATTGCAAACAGGAATTAACTTTCCTTTTGCATAATTAGAATTCAGATTCGAAATACGTAAAATATTTCAGAAAGATTGCAAATCTAAATATTTTTCCAAATCGTAGATCATGGTCCAGCTTAAAAAATAAAAAAATAAAATGGACTCAGATAACTTGTATCACGAACACTTTTGCTAAAAATATATTGAATTTACAATTTTATTACAATATTACTTAACAAAATATTTCTATGACAAAACTAACCGCGATATCATTCAAACTTTCGGAGAACCGTATACAAATGTTGCTAAATGTGGCTACAGAGTAAATTTCCAAATCCAGGTTTCTAAAAGTTATCTCTTACATCAGAATAAAAAGCTTGGAATTTTAGCGTTTGTACAGATTTACTGTCTGCAGAAATGCTAAAATTTAAAATTTTCCATTTGAAGTAACAAAATTTTTATACTAATCCAATAGGATCTTCGATGTTTTCTTTTATGTGGTGAAAGTAATTAAGTCATATAATTCTGGCTATTTTCTACTGTCAAATTTGGATATTGCAGAAATTATATTTTTAATTCTCTTTGAACCTAAATTACCGTAGTCTGAAATCCTAACTTATTTTATTCATTGATTTTTTAATTGAATATCGTGAACAAAAGCTGAAAACTAGTGCACAGCTTGTAACTTACATTGAGAAACTGGTCAAGTTTTGTAAAACTAGATTGAATCGTAAAGTGAGAGCAGTAGCGGAATAATTAAATCGGATTATATGCGTTCCCTCATTATTGGTTAAAGGAAGCTCAGTCAACAAAGTTTTTATTCTTAAAATAGAACTCCAATTCTAAAATCCTTCGAAAACATTGTTATGAAGACATAGTACCAAATAGTATCTGAGAACTAAATTCGGTGAAGTTTTCTTTGTAAAATCAATCCTATGAGGCTAAATACACTCATGTCCATAAATTAAGGATAATTCGGAGTCACGCGGAAATCGAACTCTAAAATAAATATATCACCTGTAAAATCACTACACACATCTTCAAGAATCATATGCAAATTTCAGGAAGTAACCAGATGATACCGATGGTACATCACAATGACAAGAGTGTAAGAGAGTGATATATAAGGAATACAGGCAAGGAAGTAAAATTGTTTGCAGGCGCTTTATAAGCATTTCAGTGCAATAGCCGAATAGTTATGACACAAAGGACGCATTTGGATGATTTTTTACGTGGTAGAATTATCGGCCGTCTGGAATGTGGGCGTACCCAACTGGAAGTATCAGACGAACTTGGAATTGCCCAGAGTGCCATCTCCAGGCTTTGGCAACGATTCCAACATGATAGTAATGTGAGTAGACGTTACAGCCCAAGTCGCCTCAGAGTTACAACGCCGAATGATGACCGGTATTTGGCAGTTACTGCCAAAAGAAACAGGCGGAGCACAGCCTCAGACCTGTCTCGTCAGCTCTCTTCAGCCACTGGTACGACAATTTCAAGTCAGACCGTGCACAGACGCTTAGGGGAGATTGGTCTATATGCTCGTAGACCAGTCAGATGCGTTCCACTTACTGCAACTCACTGTCGCCTGCGGTTAGCCTGGAGTAGAGAACATGCATTGCGGACACCGCAACAGTGGGCTTGTGTGATGTTTTCCGACGAGTCCAGGTTTAGCTTGAGTCTGATTC